>VMBQ01002089.1:89046-146885 GCA_007657795.1 Dreissena rostriformis | reverse complement strand
CAACGGGAGATGGTCGGAAATTCGCGGTCATTGTGTTTTCAACATCAATATTTATGTCTATATCTTCTTGCCGTCTGTGATAAAAGTGGTGTGTCGTCTGCGATCCTTTCGATTAGTGAATAAAGTTTGTGTGTTAAATGTAAATTCACACTGCATTTAGCTGCAATTGCAATGAACAAATATTTCAGCCAAGATATGTTTTAATATTTGTTTTTCTTCGCGAAAAGTGGAAAATATGTATGGTACATGGATATATTTTTATTTAGGGAAAGTGTAATAACCCGTATTTTCTGATATTATACATAACAAATATATATTATTAGGGGTCATTGGTTAGGTATGTTAAATGAAACGATATCTATAAATACATTTGGATGGTATTAATGTTTTAAGAACAGTATTTATGGGATTGCAGGTAATATTTAAAAATAATCTAAGATTTATTTATATACTCTTATTTCAATATAGTTTTATATGGATATGGGACGCTTAAGGATAATGTTCATAATGGATTAATGACAATCGTAAACTTTCTGTTGTTATATATAGAGAATAATAGGTTAGTGTTGATTATAGATCAGGTTTATCATGCGAGGCTTAGAAAACTAAAAGCACGAGCCTTTGCGAGTGCTTTTGCGTTTTCGTGCCGAGCATGATAAACCTGATTTATAATCAACACTAACCTATTATTCTATTTATCCCACTTTTTATTCAGTAAACCTTTTTATTTAAACAAAATAAGGTTAAACTGGATAATGTCGTTGGAATTATGACGTCATTTTGACGAAAAATGACGTCATTTCGTGCCGTGTATTATAGAAGAAATTTAATCAACCGAATTCGCTGTAAAAGTGGGATAAATATTTGTTTTGTGTTGTTTACGGTATTTAACTTCAAACACCAGTGAGAGTAAGCCAAGCGTATATGCGGTCTATTATTTTCCAAACTTAGGACGATTTCAGATGTAATACTAGTCAGATGAAAACAAACTGATGAATGTGAATACGTGTACGTATATTGCTGATTTCTAGTGCAGCGCAACGAATATTTACAGACCAACACATCTTTAATCATCGTCGGATACCCACGACTAATTCATTCCGTTACTCTCCAGCATTAGAGTAGCGGAATGGGTCGAACGTGGGTATCCGACGATGATCTTTAATTTAATGCTTGGGCTGGATCTATCGCTCTTTTGAACAATTATAGCAACACACTTGATGAAGACTAACGCAGTAGAAAGTGTGTTTTAGTTTTAAGTACAACATAATAATCTTTACTGGAAGCTTGACTTCTGTTTTCATCACTTGTATTTTTACAATTCACACGAATAACAGATTAATCATTTGACATACAGTAAATTAACTCACAAAATTAACGTCGTTACAGCGTAATTGTAATTTTATTTTCCATAATGTAAAATGTATAAAAGAAAGCAAATCTCATTGTGTGTATACGTTTTCCGTAATGTTTTACTTATTATGAACTTCTCGTTGTCGTTCTTTCATTGGCTTCTCGCTTAATATAATAAAAACACACACACACAATAATGTGCTTTGATCTTAAATTTGGTGTCATTAATATCTAAAGTGAGGTTTTATTTTCACCAATTTTAAATGTTAAATTCTTCGGAAGTTTAAATTGCCATTAAGTACAGAAAAATAAGGACATGTTATTGTATAAAATCCAATGCCGGAGATAGTTTTCATACAGATAATTACATTCCGTTCATTTGAAAGTCTCCCCGAAAATAATGAAATTTATGTAAATCACTTTTCAATATTTTCATTCGAATACATGTATTTTATTGGCTTTTATTCAATGTATATTTCGTCATTGAGAAAATTTCAATGGTGTTCATGAATTAGCGAATTAGCCACCCGGACCAGTATACGATCTGCACGCTAGAATCTCTGCGATATAAGCGAGAGTGTATGGTCTATAGGCAGCGTTTACAATTGGCAGACGTCTTTTTGAATAATGGTTTTCCCGATACCATCGTTATATTATAAAGATCATCCCCGCGACTGATTTACATACAATAGTCGTAGGTCCGTCTGCTTGTTTAATGTTATACGTATTTAGTAAATAAACAAACATGTTGAAGAGCACCGTAAGAAAACGGGATCATAATTGTATTTTACTTATTAGAACAGAAGAGAATAGACATTTTATTTAGAATTATACATAAGTACATCGTCATGTATGGCCGTATACCCACAATCTGTGCAAACTGGTGACATTTCATCTCTTTTCATCATGGCAATTTTATACTTTTAAACCGAACAACTTAAAGATAAACTGGTACATTTGTGTCCTATTGAAATGAGTTAAATGCCTTATTTTCTTTCACGCAACATAAACTGGCTAAATTGACGAAAAACAGCCATGACTCATCAATTATTTAAACCCACGTATTTGATGAAATGATCACCTTAACCCTTTGCATGCCGGGAAATGTGTCGTCTGCTAAAGTGTCGTCTGCTGAATTTCTTACATTAGAATTGTCTTCGATTTTGTTTTCAAAGAATACTATCAGAATAGCAAACAGTTTGGATCCTGATGGGACGCCACGGTCTGTGGCGTCTCTTCTGGATCCAAACTGTTTGCAACGGCCTTCAAAATTCGGTTCCAGCGCTGAAAGAGTTAACTATCGTTATGAATTTCACTGTGTCAGGCTCCTTTAGGTGTTTTTGAATGTAAAGGTGTTATGTTCTTCCCCCATTATCGTTCTTATCGTAATTGTAATGGAAGTTGCTTTTTTGTTCTCCTTTATTTATCATATTGAAATGTGATATGTTCTCTCTCAATTATAGTATTTATCGTATTATTAAATGGAATGCTATGTTCGTTATCCTTTATCGTATTCATATAGAAAGGTTTTATTTTCTTCTCCCCGTATCGTAGTTATCGTATTTGTTTTGGAAGGTGCAATGTTCGTTTTCGTTTATCGTTTCCATTTTTAAAGGTGCTATGGTCTTTCCCAAGTATCGTATGTCTTGTATTAGAATACTGCTATGTTGGTTCTCCTTTATGGTATTCAATACTGAAAGGTGCTATGCTTATGCACCTTTATCATATTTTTCTTACTGTATTTTAAGATGTTTGTTCTTGCTCCTTTATTATATACATCACATTTGTATTTACAGTTATTTTGTTATGTCCACTTGACAAAATTAGAAGGCAACATAATATAAATCGTTGTAATATCTTCCTTGATGAACATTTCAGCTGTCCCATGGTAAAAAGAAAACGTTCGTTCGTTTTCCATAAGTTTGGTATGACCACGGTAAAGATGAAATACTCATAGGTAATATGTCATGTCAAACTGGTTATGAATACGTACATTAACAATATACCAATTTCAATTAATTTCAATTGGTTGCGTTTGAATGTTAAATATAAAGTGTATTCATTAAATACGAATAAAAACAATATATCCTCGCTTGTTTTTCAAATAAAGCGACTTTTTTTAATGATCTGATTACTTTTGGTAATCAAAATGTATTGTTTTATGCTACATATGTAGCCTACGTTTTATACTACTCTAACTGAAAATTTCAACGTCGAAAACATGAATTAGGAGTGCGTTGTTAGATAAATTAAGTCGATTAAAAAATCACTTGGGGATCTTTACAATTTTTATTTACGCGATCAATAAATGTCGGTCTCTCTGTCTCTCTGTCAAATTGTACGAAAATTCGCGAAGTCATTGCAGTATTGTAAACAAATACATGGCCACTTGTTATTGTTTTGTCGTTGTTCAATTTAAGGAATCAGTGCAAATGACTGTCAAACGATTTCATATTTGCCCGTTATGTTTTATTCGTTTCGTTATTCTAGCAAAAAAAACTTGACCACTTGTATTATGCCTGCACAGTAACGAGTGGACTTTAAATCAGAAGTCCTCTAGATTTACACCTTTGCAAAACTCTTTACAAATATTTTCTTCTCGAGATCGCGAGATTAGAAAACTTGACCACGGGAGATGGTCGGATATCGGCGGTCATTACGATCGTCGGAAATTCGCGGGCATTGTGTGTTTCAACATCATTATATATGTCTATATCTTCTTGGCGTCTGTTAAGAAAGCGAAATGTCGTCTGCTCTCCATTCGATTAGTGAAGAAAGTGTATGGGAAATGTATTTACATAGGTGTGTGACAACATTAGAGAGTGTCTGTGTGTACATTTATTATTTTTTACATTATCGAGTGTCTGCTTAATTTTGTAAGAATTATTTATGCACAGAGGTTTATGCCGGATGTTGACAAACTTTTGTGATTTTTGGATCTACCTTCCGGATATTTACAATGATATAATTTAGTGAAACGATAAAGATAAAATAACGACGACGAAAGAAGTGAATGAATCTAAATATCGAATACTCGGTCCATGGAAGTTTCGATAAAATGAATAAATATAATTCGCACTTGTCTTTTCTTCTCCTATTTATTCTTGTTCAGAATCCAGATTTCTACGCGGAGTGGTAATGGGTTAAGATGGTCATAAAATGAACATATGGCATACCCATTAAAATTGCATGAAACTCTTCCTGTCGCCACCGGGTACAGACAGTAATTGATTTAAAATAGTAATTACCTAAGATAATTAAAGGGAACGGGACCCATTTACCTGTATGATGTACTAATAGATACTGTTCGGGAACACATTTATCAGCTATTTATCAATCTATAAGGATTTAAAACTACTTCTTATTCAGACATAACAGCGATGTCACGTGGTTGACTATTTTAGCCGAATAAGAGTATTTTTTCCTAGAAAATAACTGGGTAACTTTAATATCTGGGAAATATTAATGGTAGACAGATAAATCATTATTCAGGAAAAGTGCAGTATACCATTGATTCCGATATACACATATACAAACAATTATATAATCGGTAAATGGTGAGGCATGTTATATAAAACGATATCTGTAAAACATTTGGATGGTATTTATGTTTTAAGAACATTATTAATCGGATTGCAGGAAAGGTTAAAATAATAATCTAAGATTTATGTATATACTCTTATTTTAAAATAGTATGATATGGATATCGTTCGCTTACTGATAGTATACAAAATGGATTAACGGAAATTAAGGAATTTATGTTGTTATTTTTATTTGTTTTGTGTTGTTAACGGTATTTAACNACTATTGCATTGAGAACATTACTATTGCATTGAGAACATTACTATTGCATTGAGAACATTACTATTGCATTGAGAACATTACTATTGCATTGAGAACATTACTATTGCATTGAGAACATTACTATTGCATTGAGAACATTACTATTGCATTGAGAACATTACTATTGCATTGAGAACATTACTATTGCATTGAGAACATTACTATTGCATTGAGAACATTACTATTGCATTGAGAACATTACTATTGCATTGAGAACATTACTATTGCATTGAGAACATTACTATTGCATTGAGAACATTACTATTGCATTGAGAACATTACTATTGCATTGAGAACATTACTATTGCATTGAGAACATTACTATTGCATTGAGAACATTACTATTGCATTGAGAACATTACTATTGCATTGAGAACATTACTATTGCATTGAGAACATTACTATTGCATTGAGAACATTACTATTGCATTGAGAACATTACTATTGCATTGAGAACATTACTATTGCATTGAGAACATTACTATTGCATTGAGAACATTACTATTGCATTGAGAACATTACTATTGCATTGAGAACATTACTATTGCATTGAGAACATTACTATTGCATTGAGAACATTACTATTGCATTGAGAACATTACTATTGCATTGAGAACATTACTATTGCATTGAGAACATTACTATTGCATTGAGAACATTACTATTGCATTGAGAACATTACTATTGCATTGAGAACATTACTATTGCATTGAGAACATTACTATTGCATTGAGAACATTACTATTGCATTGAGAACATTACTATTGCATTGAGAACATTACTATTGCATTGAGAACATTACTATTGCATTGAGAACATTACTATTGCATTGAGAACATTACTATTGCATTGAGAACATTACTATTGCATTGAGAACATTACTATTGCATTGAGAACATTACTATTGCATTGAGAACATTACTATTGCATTGAGAACATTACTATTGCATTGAGAACATTACTATTGCATTGAGAACATTACTATTGCATTGAGAACATTACTATTGCATTGAGAACATTACTATTGCATTGAGAACATTACTATTGCATTGAGAACATTACTATTGCATTGAGAACATTACTATTGCATTGAGAACATTACTATTGCATTGAGAACATTACTATTGCATTGAGAACATTACTATTGCATTGAGAACATTACTATTGCATTGAGAACATTACTATTGCATTGAGAACATTACTATTGCATTGAGAACATTACTATTGCATTGAGAACATTACTATTGCATTGAGAACATTACTATTGCATTGAGAACATTACTATTGCATTGAGAACATTACTATTGCATTGAGAACATTACTATTGCATTGAGAACATTACTATTGCATTGAGAACATTACTATTGCATTGAGAACATTACTATTGCATTGAGAACATTACTATTGCATTGAGAACATTACTATTGCATTGAGAACATTACTATTGCATTGAGAACATTACTATTGCATTGAGAACATTACTATTGCATTGAGAACATTACTATTGCATTGAGAACATTACTATTGCATTGAGAACATTACTATTGCATTGAGAACATTACTATTGCATTGAGAACATTACTATTGCATTGAGAACATTACTATTGCATTGAGAACATTACTATTGCATTGAGAACATTACTATTGCATTGAGAACATTACTATTGCATTGAGAACATTACTATTGCATTGAGAACATTACTATTGCATTGAGAACATTACTATTGCATTGAGAACATTACTATTGCATTGAGAACATTACTATTGCATTGAGAACATTACTATTGCATTGAGAACATTACTATTGCATTGAGAACATTACTATTGCATTGAGAACATTACTATTGCATTGAGAACATTACTATTGCATTGAGAACATTACTATTGCATTGAGAACATTACTATTGCATTGAGAACATTACTATTGCATTGAGAACATTACTATTGCATTGAGAACATTACTATTGCATTGAGAACATTACTATTGCATTGAGAACATTACTATTGCATTGAGAACATTACTATTGCATTGAGAACATTACTATTGCATTGAGAACATTACTATTGCATTGAGAACATTACTATTGCATTGAGAACATTACTATTGCATTGAGAACATTACTATTGCATTGAGAACATTACTATTGCATTGAGAACATTACTATTGCATTGAGAACATTACTATTGCATTGAGAACATTACTATTGCATTGAGAACATTACTATTGCATTGAGAACATTACTATTGCATTGAGAACATTACTATTGCATTGAGAACATTACTATTGCATTGAGAACATTACTATTGCGTTGAGAACATTACTTTTGCATTGAGAACATTACTATTGCGTTTCCAGATAGATACCATGTCATTAAGTCCAAGGTTAAAGTCATATTTCAATGTCAAGGATCAAATTAGGATATTGCACTCGATACGTAATCCGGAGCATAACTCTGCCCAGCATGGATGGATTTTCAAATAACTTGGCAAACGTGATCAGCATGATGAAACGAAGCGTGACGTTCAAGAACCATTTCACTAGGTTTAAGGTCAACGTCAAATAGTAAGGTCAAAGGTCAGAATATAGTATTGCGCAAATCAAGGATTTTGAAATAACAGTGGTTACCGGTACTCGCATAGTGAGTGATGCACACTTTAACCGAATTCTTAGGTTGATGGTCAAGGTCGCAATTTAAGGTCAAATGTGAAATAAGAGATGTTTTCCAATCTTTACCTGACGGGCGTATCTTTATGGCAATTGTACTCTAGGTGTTTTGTTGTTGTTATTATTATTCCATTTTATCAGCTAATATCATATTTTATAGTCGCTGCAACATTGCTGACTAAAATAGCAAAACAGTAGGAAGTTTTACATGGTCAGTATCCAGATTTCTACGCGAAAGTGGTCATAAAAGGAAGACTTGGTATTCTTAAAACCACATAAATGTTGTATGAAACATTTTGTGACAACACCAGGTACTGACAGTAATTGATTCAAATAGCAATTATCTGGGATAATGACAGGGAGCGGGATCACATCCAGCTGTCGTGTACGTGGTGACAATTGTAAGTTGTGAAAACAAAATGTAAACAACTATGTCGGGAGATTTTAATTTGTGTTTTAGCCATGAGTGTGTTTTTCGTATGCTTGATTAATTTTGTTTTGGAGTCGATTACTTTTTCATTGTCTTTATGCACACGACATTTTAAAACCTGCACTATTTATGCCGTATTATTTTATGAACAAACGACTTGTTTCTATATTTTTATGATATATTTGTGAAAAAATTCTTATTGCTAATCACGGAAACTAGAATCTACATGTTTATTGTTAACTAACGGATAATGAATTTACTGAATAACTGTATGCCAATATATCGTTGTCGTTTTCGCTTGTTATTCTTGCTTTGGTTTTGTGTAGTTAACGGCTTTTTACTAAAAATACCGGTGAATGTATGTCAAGCGTATATGAGTTATTCTAGTTCAAAACTTGGGCCGATTTAAGACGTACTTTGTTGAAAACAAACATATGCATTTGCAAACCAGTGTATTAGACCTTTCACGGAAGCACGTTTGTTCAATTATTGTGTCGTGTTCTGAGAAAACTGGACAAAATGATGTGCGTAAATTGTCATCCCAGATTAGCCTGTGCAGTCCGCACAGGCTAATCAGGGACGACAATTTCCGCTTTTATGAAATTTTTCGTATAAATGATCTCTCTTCTTAGCGAAAATCCAGTTTAGGCGGAAAGTGTCGTCCCTGATTAGCCTGTGCGGACTGCACAGGCTAATCTGGGATGACACTTTACGCACATGCATTTTGCCCAGTTTTCTCAGAACACGACACAANTGTTTTTATTGTAAACACTAGTTAAGTACTTTATTATTTGGTATTTACCATCTGTGTTAAATTGAGGAGGTCAATTTAGAATGTCTCTGTATAAACTACGAACGATTGTACTTTCTGATAATAACTGTAGTATGTCTGCTTAAAGTGTTAAATAATTATGAATTTGATAGGTTTGTTTAGAACTGTCAAACACATCTTTAATGTTGTTCTTCTATCCACCAAAAAAATGAAACGTCCATAATACCTTCTCCCTTTGGTAAATGATGTGCTTGTTTTAACTTATAACTTCGTGGGTATACTTCACCTGATATTAACAAAACTTATTCATATGTGATATTTTTATTTCAAAGAGGACAGGAATAACATCGAACCATTTACTTTAAATTTGTGTACGTGTTAAGTGTTAAAGCAGTGTAAATTAGCATTCACCTTATCTTTATTAATTTTATTAATTGTGTCCTTTGCTAAATTATAAATATGTATAAGTATATTCAATAATGCATATTGTTATCAGCCTGTGTTAGTTATATATCAGGAAAAAAGTCAGTATGTTTATTATTTCAATTCGTTTCTTTAATCACAACATATTATCATATATTTCAAATAACATGATATAAAACGGGTAGTATTTCAGAAACATGTAACATAATATAATTCTCAATAACAAACTGACAAGAAGTTTTTTAAACATCCGACATATTATTGTAAATGTTTTTGTAATACGACCCCAAACAATATTTGAGTATTATTGGTTGTCAATTGCACAATATAACAGTAAATCACAGTTTCAAATCACATAAATCAATATATAAATGAGATTAACTTTAAATCACAGCTTTAAATCACATAAATCAATATATACGAGATCAACTATAAATCACGGTTTTCAATAACATTAAACAATATATATGATATCGATTAATGTAGAGGCAGTTTACATTAATTAACATAAAATGAAGAAACATAGCTTGTACTGTCTAGACACATTATATGTTTAGTGTTTTGTTGATTTTTTATGCCTGTAAAGGTTTGTGGCGTGTCGGTATTCTTTACCGCAATGGCAGGCATGCGCTGCACGACCCTCGTGCTGACTAGCAGTGTGATCCTGGAGACCCTGCTTTGACGTGTAATTGGCACCACACGTGTCGCAAGTAAAGTTTTCGGAATTTGCGTTGTGCACAACAGCCATGTGTTTTGTTACCTGTTGTCGGGTCGCAAAGAGTTTCCCACACTGGAAACATGCCTCGCGAGCCGCCTCTCCGTGAATATGATTTCTGTAAAAACAATAATATAGAGCGTTAGATGTGACGTGTTAGATATAGTCAGATTTTCAACAAGTCGCTTATTTAGCTTGTGCGCCAGCTATTTACATTTGTTACAACTGTTTGCTTGGAATTGACTAGTCGCCAAATGCGCGATCGCTCCGCCCACTAAGTTGTGTTTTCATAAAACGCTTATTCCATTACTCCGACAGTCTTTGTTTGTCGGACCATGTGGTCGCAATAAACGAAATCTGATTGATTATTATATGAATTTGATTGACAGCTGGCGAGTGGTCAATACCACTCACTGTACTCAAATGTGGCGTGTTCTGAGAAAACTGGGAAAAATGCTTGTGCGTAAAGTGTCATCCCAGATTAGCCTGTGCAGTCCGCACAGGCTAATCAGGGACGACACTTCCCGCCTAAACTGGAGTTTCGCTAAGCAGTGACATCATTTAAAGAATAAATACCATAAAAGCGGAAATTGTCGTCCCTGATTAGCCTGTGCGGACTGCACAGGCTAATCTGGGATGACAATATACGCACATGCATTATGCCCGGTTTTCTCACGACGCTCCACATTTAGATTGTATTTTGTGCACATGTTTCTGTTTATGTCTTCCTTATTGGTACATTTTATTAGCTTTTGTGTTTGCGTATGGAAATGTGTTGTTACGTTTGACGAAAGAGTTTGTGATGTGCATATTATATTGAGAAACTAAAGACGCACACAATGATCACGTGGCTTTCGTGTTGTCGGTATTTAGTTGTTTTACTGTTGTATTAAAATTTAACCAGATTTTTAGATCATAAATATGGTGTGATATATTTAATAGTTAGGAGGATATCTGCGCACCACTTAAATGTTTTGTTTCTTCAGTAGTTTAAGTTGGCACAAAGTACAGAAAAATTCGCGGACATTTTATTGTATTAAAACTAATGGTTGAGATACTTGTCATATTGATTATTATATGCTGTTTATTTTAAAGTCCTTCACACTTGATAACGTTTATGTAAATCACTTTGCAATATTTAAGCTTGAATATTTCAAAAGACTTTCTATAACTCCGCTTATACATTTATATTTTGTCATTGGGAAAATTTTAATTGGGTTTGGATCAAGACGGATTTACACGGCATTAGCCCACACCAACCGAACGATGGCTAATTTTCGAAGGAAAGCACGGCGCGTATGAAAAGCAATCATGATTTAAGAACATTAACTCTTACTTAGCGAATTTCAAGCTAGCAAATACGCGTTGTCTCCCTCTGATGAGGTATCTGCTATTACGGAGCAAATAGTTATTCCGCCCTGTTACTGCATTGTAAGACGACCTCAAACTGTAGATCATCCGATGGTTATTTTAAGGTGCCAAAATATAGGGGCATTCAACACTTTGAGCGCTGGAACCGAATTTTAAAGGCCTTTGCAAACAGTTTGGATCCAGATGAGACGCCACAGAACGTGGCGTCTCATCAGCATCCAAACTGTTTGCTATTCTGATAGTATTCTTTGAAAAAAATCGAAGAAAATGCTAATTTTAGAAATTCAGCAGACAACATTTTAGCAGACTACAAATTTCCCAACATGCAAAGGGTAAACAAGTTAGGTACTCGTAATAATCTTTTTCATTGCATAGTTATATGAGCCGCGCTCTTGGAAAATGGGGCTTGATATATATGCGGGAAAAGTCATCCCAGATTAGCCTTGCAGTCTGCACAGGCTAATCAGGAAAGACTCTTTCCGCCTACTGGATTTTTTGGTAAGAAGAGACTTCCTTTAAAAGAAGAATTCTATTAATGCGGAAACTGTCATCCCTGATTAACCTGTGCGGACTGTATATTTTTATTCATACTTAGTTTTGTTCATTTGTGATGCCCAAAGTTATTGAAATTGATAATCTGTTGTGATAAAAAGTTGCTAAACGCTTTGATTCTTTTTCAGACTGACGTTACCCAAATCGTCATGATTCGTCTGCTGTTGACTCTCGTCTGCGTTCTTTGCAGTCTCGTTCTGGCCAACGCACAGCCACGTGAGTCTCAGAAGCGTTCATTAATCCTAAATAACATCAATGGACTATTTTTAATGGAAACCCTTTTTTTGGTGACGTACGAATGTATCCTTCAATGCTTTTATTACAAAAGGTCTACTTTCGTGTTAGAGATTTTTAGTAAAATCCCAGTTTGCCGGACACTTGAATTTTGGTTTTAATATTTACGTTATAATTATAATACTAAGTATGTGTGAACTTGCGGAAACAATACTTTAGTATGACTTCAAGTCATGTTGGATGATACTGTCCCAATGCCGCAATAGTTTATTTTTAGTTCTTTATTTACTCGATAATATGTTCTTTGTATCCACTAGCATCTCCAAAACATTGGTTAGGTAGGTCGAGTTAACTTTGTTATAATACGCAAGATATTTCCAACATTAATAAAAAATCGTCCACATATTTATTTACTTATTTTTTTTCAAATATTCAGGAGTTAATTGAGCGAATATGATCGAATGTACCAAAATGATCGAAAACTCGACTCGGCACAAACATAGGATCGGTTGGGTTAGGGAAAACAAACCTATTGTTTACGTCTTATCAATATATACATTTTCCTCATAGCGGTTAATCTACATTGACGTGTGTATACATTAGTTTCAGATTTATGCAAGACCACGAAGGACTATGAGTTTTTCTTCGAAAATGTTCTTGAAAACACGCCTGTTGGTATGGACACATTTTCTACCATGCTTCACGATGTTTATTTATAACTTTTTAACGAGCCACTTTTCAAGAAAACGGGGCTTAATACATGAGCGCAAAGTGTCGTCCCAGATTAGCCTATGCAGTCCGCACAGTCTTATCAGGGACTACACTTTCCTCCCTAACTAGATTTCCGCTGAGAAGAGACTTCCTTTAATCGCAAAATACAATAAAAGCTAAAAGTGTCGTCCCTGATAAGCATGTGCGGATTAAAATTCTAAGCACTTTATACACATAATTAAGAACTTTTAACTTGTCTTTTCGACTCGGTAATTAAAAAAAACAATTCATTTTTAAGCGAAACTATGCGAACATTGCCACTGTAACAAACTTTGAAATGAAAACATGATTTTAAAATCTATAAGTGTTTATCTATCAGTTGCTAGAACCTGTATTATTAATTTACGTAAAGGATTTGAAAATCGGATGCTATGTTCACTGACCTTTTCTAAAGACGTTACTTACGTCGTTTTCGTATTTGACGTTCCGCAGGCTCGGTTTTGGGCGTTGTTAACATCATAGGGAATGCGTCAAATGTCATGTTGGTGCAGGACGCGGGCGGCGCCAGCGATCGTTTCCGGTTTGATAACGAGACTCGCGAGGTGAAGGTCATCACTGAGCTCAACTCCGACAAAGGGTTCGACATCATACTATCGTTCCTAATACACTGTCAGATTATTGGCAGCCAAGACAGGGTAAGCTTGTTGAATTGTATTGGAGCCGCGCTCTGGGAAAACGGGGCTCAATGCATATGCGTGAAGTGTCGTCCCTGATTAGCCAGGGCGGTCCGCACAAGGCTTATCAGGGACGACACATCCGCATATACTACACTGGCTAATATGGGACGACACATTTCCCACATTTATTACCGGAAAGTCCCGTTTTACCAGAGCGAGGATCGTGTTTTTATTGTCGGTAGACTGGAGCTGTATAAGTTGGATACATTCGATTGTCCGTTGAAACTAGACGACGCGTATAAGCATTTTCCTCGAATATATGCTGACAAAACATTCTGGCTGCCAGTGGAGGATTGAACAGTTTGAAGATCGACGTTTGATCTCCGTCATTGATATTAAGTTCGCCTTTTAAAAACAAATATAAACTCGCAAAACTTCTTGTGGATTATCATGAAGGGCGTCACTGTATAAAACTAAACTAATAGATGGAACAAAAACTTTGTAGTTGTAATAATTTCCAGATGTGATCGTTTCATTGAAATGTCGCTCAATTACGTATAGTAAATTAAATCCCCCACCCACCCACGCACCAATACAAAAAAAAACACACTCTTACAAAAGAATCCTTCATTAAAACACGACCATAAAAAATTTAACATCTTTAGTTAAAGACTTTTTTGTCAGCAGAAAGCTAAGTAGTCTTTTTTATAATTTTCAGTCGGACATCCGAATATATCTAGTGATTGTCGACTACAACGACAACCCTCCCGTATTCAGCAAGACTCACTACAACGTGACGGTGTCCGAGGTAAGGATCCAACAATGTCTTCCGGGCATACGGTTGCTTGTTTCTTTGGATTACTAGTATTCGCCAAATATGTGAGCCTCAATCGTTGAGGACTGGGCTAAATACATGTGTGTCGTCCCAGACACTTTCCGCTTTTACGATTTTTCGTTTATATGAAGTCTCTCCATAAAGAAAATTCTTCGCTAATATGGGGCGATACTTAACGCACATGCGTGAAACTCCGTTTTCTCAGAGCGCTGCTGATTTATTTATCGTCTCTATGGTAGGACGTGCTTGTGGACACCGTGATATACAGGGACGTGGTTGCCACGGACAGCGACAAGGAATACGACGGAAACAGCCGACTGTCGTACCGCATCGCCGACTCCACGGACAAATTGTATAAAGTAAGTCAACATTTGAATTATCCCCGAATGGATGTTCTTTGGAATATTGCGTTTCATTACGTGATAGTGTGCGTTTGTGTGTATGTACAAATACAGCATAAATTCAACTGTCAACAATTTACAATTTAAGGTACTCAGGTTTTGTAAAATACCTCTTGCAATTTGGCGAATGCTATATGAAACAAAAGGCCTGGAATCAATATAATGAATACACATAACTTGCTAATACATCTAGGACTGGCTGGTTAGAATTCGTACACATTGTTTAAACATCGAATCTTTTCACTTATATTTCAGGACTTTTTCAAGATCGATGTGCCCAGCCGGTCGGACATCAAGCTCGCCCGGGCGCTTGACTTTGAGACACTGAGCGTCCTGGTGATTGAGATATGGGCGGTGGTATGTACCTCGCATTGTGCACGTGTTGCCAAGTAATATAAGCATTGTAAATACATTCAAAATTAAAAAAGGAAAGAACCAACTCGAAAACATATTATAATAATAATAATATGTTGCAAGTACGATCAATTCCTGCAAGAGAAATGATTGAATTAGTGTGTTGTTATTGGATGTATCAAAAGAGCGTCCGTTTAACCACTTACGCACTTTGATTGATATCAAATAATTTAATATATCGTTCATATTATACCTTACCTTCAGTCGAATCACCATAAGCAGTTTCACATAATTGTGACACAAAGAGACCCTAATGCGTAACCTTTTACATTGTTTCATGCGCCCATCCAAACAAGCATTTAGGTATACCAATTTACATGTATATACGCTTTCTCGCAAATTTGTTTGTATTGCCATTTTATTTCCAATATAATCTTTTCTTGCCTCTCTCATAGGACTCGCCAGCCCAAGGACGCGGAACGCCTCTGACGGCAACGGCAACGTTAACGGTCTACGTCACGGACGCCGACGATCTCAATCCGGTGTTCACGGCCAACTCCTACCGCGGCGTCATAGACGAGAACGCCTCCATTGTAAGAATCGCATTAGCGTTTGATTTTTATGATTGCTGGGTTGCTAGAATACTTTATTAATTTTTTATCTTAACGTTATTTGTTCGAGATTTACTACATGAGGTTGTGTTTGTTTGTTGAATTTTCGCATTTTTTAACAGTATTTCAATCAATCAAACTTGGCGGTCAGTTAACATACTCACGCATTTCCTGAACATGAATTGTCATCTCTGGATCAGCAGACGATTTATTGCAAATATCAATCTATCTTACGGAGGATTCCGGAGATAGTCGATGTATCACGATTGATGCTTAGCCTATCTAAGCGGCCAATCTATACTAGCTGTACATACTTATTCCAGAAGGAGATTTACTAGTAGTTTGGTCACATCATATTATTATGACTCAAATGGTTTATTTTGTCCATTACAGGGTACGGTGGTCCAGGTTGTGCCCAGGTTACAGGCCAAGGATGGGGACGCACTTAATGCTACCATCATATACCGAATGTTGGGTGAGTTGTGCAGCAATTTCTAGTCTAAGATGTATATATGAGCAACGCTTTTGGAAAACGGTGCTAAATGCATGTGCGTACAGTTTCATCCCAGATAAGCATGTGCACAGGCTAATTCGGGACGACCCTTAACGCTTTAATGTTTTTTTGTTTAAACAAAGTCTCTTTTTAGCGAAAATCCAGTTTACACGGAAAGTGTCGTCCCAGATAAGCCTGCACAGACTAATCTGTGACGCCACTTTTCGCAAATACTTTTAGTCCCGCTTTTACAGAGCGCGACTTAATTATTATATTATTAAACCTTGAAACGGAGTTGCGATCGTGCATGAGATACTTACATCGATTCATACAAATGCCATTCGTGCATATTGATCGGTTCGTAAAGGTCTATGTACGTATTAAGCTCTATTGTGTGTTTAAAGCCATTGCCAAATTGAGACCCTTTCTAGACCTTTTCCAGTAGAAAGCCGTGTTGTGTTAAGAGATAAAACGTTCGATTCCTTGGATGTCGCGATCTGAGTGCCTCTCCATATCCAAGTGACCAATGTCAGTCAAACATTCACATTTGTGAACATTATTTTTATTAAGCTTTGAAGTAGCCATCTTAATTAATGTATTTAAATTATGTTTTGTAGACCAATACAACTTGTTCGCAATCAGCGAGACAACAGCGGAAGTGCGTACCCTCAGAAATCTCTACGTAGACGTACCCTCCCTGACGGTGGTCGTACTGGTAATGTATTCCGCTCATAATTAACATAAAACACATGGTAAAATAAGTATCATGACAACATTGATCAACGATAACAACAACATTATTATCAGTAGTGTGAACAACAACAACACCATCATCATTTCCATCATAATTTTCGTCATTATCATCATTATTATCGTCATCATAGTCGTCGTCATTGTCTTCATTATCATCAACACCATCAATGCCATCAACGGCAATAACATCATCATCATTATCCGAATCATTAATTCTCGTTTGCGTAGTAGTAGTCGTCATTAAAATAATCCAAATGGTCACAAGAAGCCTCAGCGTCATCATCAGGTGCAGCATCAACATGTTTCTTTCTACTTTTTTTTGCATATTCCCTTATCAATTATAATCATTTAATAATAATAGTAATAATCGTATTATTATTATCATCATCCTTTATCAGGCTATCCAAGCGAACAACGCCGAGCGCCAGTGGTTCACGATGCTTACCATTAGCGTCACGGCGTCTAACCTCAACGCGCCCAGATTCTCCGCTGACGTCTATAACGTCACAAAGTCGGAGCTCGAACCGGTTGGTAACGTCATCGTAGCGACCATGGCCACCGACACTGATTTTGTAAGTCTCTTTTAATAATGCCTTTGCTTAGTTTTAAATAAGTTTACTGGATAGATAGTTATGCGAAAGTGTATTCTTGTCCTTGTAAGTCTCGTTTATTGAATGATACGAGCCGCGCTCTGGGAAAAAACGGGGCTTAATGCATGTGCGTAAACTGTCGTCAATCATTAGCCTGTTCGGACTGCACAGACAGGATTTTCGTTTTGAATATATTTCCTTTAAACGAAAAATTACATAAAAATCGGAAAGTGTCGTCCGTGATTAGCCTGTACGGACCGCACAGGCTAATCTTGGCCGACACTTTACGCACATGCATTTAGACCGGTTTTCCCAGAGCGAGGCTCGTATCTATGCTTGCCAACATTAAGATGACACTTGTGAATCACTAACGCATGACTTTTATAATATGTTCAAATTCGACTTTGTTCGAACACGTGTTTAAAGAGATAATGCGCAGCATAATCAATGTAGTAGTATAATCATTTATGTATATCAGCCTCGCTCTGAGAAAACGGGATTTAATTCATATGCGTAAAGTGATGTCCCAGATGAGACTTTCTGTAAACGAAAATTCCATAAAAGCGGAAAGTTTTGTCCCTGATTAGCCTGTTTGGACTGCACAGGCTAATTTGGGACGACATTTTACGCACATGCATTAAGCCTCGGTTTCCCAGAAAGCGACTCGTATTATTTTTAAACAGATTCTAGTACGAAAACTAATTTATACATCATATCTCTTACGTTTAAAGCACGGAACATCTTTGAACTTATTTGCGTCCAAAAGTAATTACACGGTATATCAAGTTTGCCTAAGCTGTTGTGTTTGGACTCAAATTGTTCAAACGCAAGATTAAGTTTTTAAATGGTCAAATGAAATTCGCCACAGGTGGGCATTGCATACGTGTAGATTCGTATTTCTAATAGCAAACATTATTTTGTGTGTCACATATGTGTCTGTATAACGTAATGTGTATGATGTCACCGTGTACTTGTTGTTATTGTATGTTCTGTCGTCACATGCTGTAAACATCTACGGAGTACTTTTGCCAGACTGTTTAAAACTAAGTTCCTTCAAACAGTAACTGTCTGATGCTATTCCTGTAGAGTAAATTTAACATGCAATTGTCCTATAATTTGTGGTTTTTGCGTTTTCGTGTTGCAGTAGAAGTTGCGAAGAAGAAATGTGTTTCATGTTGTGTGTTGTTCTTTTACATTTCAGAAGTCTATAACGGTATGAGACGCTGGCTTTTGTTCCCTCTAACATTTTTCTACCGCTTAACATTTCCAGACATGCATCTTGTCATCTCTAAACAAATTAGGATTCGAATATTTGACCGATCTTCGAATATTCGTTCCCATCCCTACTAAAAATACATCTCTTCAACATCTACATCTATCTATCTCTGAATCATTTTCATTTGAAACGACCTTTACTGTTCTTAACCGTAGGCTACTGGTAAGATTTATTGTTATCACTGAAAAGTACAAGATATATGAGTCGTGTTCTGAGAAAATTGGGCAAAATTCTTGTGCGTAAATTGTCATCCCAGATTAGCCTGTGCAGTCCGCACAGGCTAATCAGGGACGACAATTTCCGCTTTTATGGAATTTTTCGTTTAAATGATGTCTCTTCTTAGCGAAAATCCAGTTAAGGCGGTAAGTGTCGCCCCTGATTAGCCTGTGCGAACTGCACAGGCTAATCTGGGATGACACTTTACGCACAAGCATTTTGCCCAGTTTTCTCAGAACACGCCGCATATTACTCTGCCGTTAGTCGGAGTCGACGAAATGCGTGTGTTCACTCTGGGTCAGAAGGCGGTGTATTGCATAAATCAATGTTACCATGGATTCCGAAGATAGTCGATGTAATATGTACAAGTTAGCTATTTGAATATTAATTACGCGCATTAACGTGAATATTAACATGAACATGCGTATGACTGAATAACATTAATTAACTTACAGTCCCTTTGTTCGCGTCATCTTATACTGAATTGCATAGATACTATTGATGAATACCGTATATATTTACTACCATGAATATTGTATCCGACGTAAAATGGTACATGCTTTCATTATTTTTAATTTACTAATCAAATTTAAAGCTTTACACTAATTAATAAATATTCATATACTTAACAAGATATTAAAATATAAAATAAGCGAAGAATACATAGTCATTCATATACTTAACAAAACATCAACATATAAAATAAGCTAAGCATACATAAAATTGTATAACTAATGGCTTGCTTGCAATTTAAGAAAACGAATGTATATTATTCCCGGCATTACATACAGTTTCACATGCTTTCTTCATTTTCCATAAACTAAATAATTTCAAAACTTTGCACGAATTGATAAATATCATTATTATTTCATATAATTAACAAAACATTCAAATAGGAAAAAAGCTTAGCCTAAATATAATTGTGTAACAAAGGGCTTGATTGCGTTTTAAGCAATCGAAAAATGGTCTGATGCATGGGTCATGTGTGCATGCATTTATTATGTTGACGCCTAACTAGCAAACATGCCTGATTTTCATGCGATTCATATGCCTGCATTGAAAGCATTATTTTTTTGTGGCTTATCATTTCAAAATATACTATTAGCGCGTGTAAAATGTATAATATGGTACACATACGTTATACAACATGTATCGTATAAGTAACACGATGAAAAAGCCTTTATAAGTATATGTGTTACAAATATTATTTATATTATACCACAACAGGAGTCAGTTTATAATGTCGATGCAATCATTTGAATTTCTAGCACATTGTTCTCTTTATAAAAAAACTTGCAAAATTGCTAATATTGATACTTTTTTAAAGAAAAAAAAAACAAAAAAAAAAACAACACAATACGTAAAACGAATCCGTGCAACATTTACTAAAACAAAACTGCATTTTCTTAATGAACCTTCCTGATATATACATCTTATCAACTTACACGTGAAACAAGTGGACCATAAGGATCCATAACACTCACCTGAAGTTCAGGTATATACTACTCGAGACCACGGGTCAATTTGAGCCGCGCTCTGGGAAAACGGGCCTTTATGCATGTGCGGAAAGTGTCGTCCCAGATTATCCTGTGTAGTCCGCACAGGCTAATCAAGGACGACACTTTCCGTCGTAACTGCATGTTTGCTAAGAAGAGCCTTCCTTTAAATATAAAAAAATAAAAGCGGAAAGTGTCGTCCTGATTAGCCTGTGCGGACTGCACAGGCTAATCTGGGACGAAACTTTACGCACATTCATTAAGCCCCGTTTTTCCTGAGCGCTGCTTATTTCAAGGATCCGTAACACTCACCTGAAGCTCAGGTATATACTTCTCGAGGCCACGGGTTCGAGGCTACTTTGATTACAGTGGCATAATGTTAACACACTTAGTACAGGGCCACTATTCATGTACGATGTTACCTACAAACCTTTGGGCCTTGTCATTCAGAGAAGATTTTTTAACATATATTTTTCTGTATTAGTCTATATTAATCATGTTACTCCTGGGCGTGGTCAGTTTTACTCCCCAGTGGAGTGATTTGAAGAAACATTATAGAGGACCACTATCAAATGTTACACACTAAATATCACAGCTCATGGCCTTATTGCTTCATAGATGATTCTCAAATTTATTTTACAATATGTTCCTATTTTAAATGGGACCTCTGAGGCGTGGTCAGTTTTCACTCAGTGGGCATGATTGGAATAAATTGTGTAGAGGACCTCTTTAGGATGCTACATTTCAAATATGTGGTGTGTTCTGAGAAAACTGGGCACAGGCTAATCTGGGATGACACTTTACGCACAAGCATTTTGCCCAGTTTTCTCAGAACACACCACATATGAAAACAATGGACTTTGCGCTCTGGTGTATGTTTCTCTTGTGTTCACCCTCCTCTCTGTGTTTGATTTCAGGGCACGGTGATCGCATACGCCATCGTGGAGTCCACGGACCAGTTCTCCATAGACCAACAGTATGTACATTCACTCGAGCAGTTGCTGGTATTCACTGAAACTCAATTTGAGCCGCGCTCTGAAAAAACGGGGCTTAATGCATGTGCGGAAAGTGTCGTCCCAGATTAGCATATGCAGTCCGCACAGGCTAATCAAGGACGACACTTTTCGTCTTAACTGCCTGTTTGCTAAGAAGAGCCTTCCTTTAAGTATAAAAAAAGCGGAAAGTGTCGTCTGGGACGAAACTATATGCACATTCATTAAGCCCCTTTTTCTTCTGCGCGCTGCTTATTTCAGTTCTTTAGGTGTTCCATATAATGGCTTAACTTGACAGCTTCGAGCATCGGTAAAACACTACACAAATAGAAAGATTTTTTTTGTAGAAATATTGAAATTCTTCCAGAAGTGAACATGCGGACATCCTTATTAAAAATCTGAATACATTGTATAACCATAACCAATTGAACACCCAGGCATCGTGATTACATCATATATAAGGGCGTGTGTTGTTACATGCACAACATATTTTTTAAGAAATCTCCGTGCTTTATAACGTGTAGTCTATATTTTGGTGAATTGTACATTTATAGATGCTATCGATCTTTCCCACTTTTAACATAGTCTCGACCGCTTCTCTTTCGCAGGGGAGTGATCGTGTTGAACAAGCCCCTAGACTACGAGACTTGGCGCATGCGCACATTGCACGTTACCGCTTCCGACGGAAGTAACGTACGTATACGTGACGCTTGACGCGTGATCTGAGTCTATACTCTTGATATTATCTGACTTATGGAAGTATTAACTAATAGTTTATAGTGTGCATGTATTTAGCTGCAGTTCGATACAAAGGTCAGCATAGGAAAAAAGTTTATATTTAGTGCTATTTAACAAATGCGGCATATTAATTTCAACGTTAAATGTATTTCATTTATTTCTTTAACGTATACTTAATAGTTGTTAGGATATAATTATATCATGTAATCCCTGTTTTCATATATGAGCATCGCATTTGTCATTGAACAATCGTTTTAGTTTTAAATAGAAGTGAACAAGTCCATATAGTTTAAAAGTATTTATTCCGACTAAAGTGTTGCAAACGCCCCAATAATATCAACGCATAGATTTAAATATTCTCATCGAATAAGATAATGCCATGGCAAAATTTAGCAAATTAATTTGCGTACATGAATACAACCGCGTATCCGGTTTCAACTTCTGACCGTAACAAATTGTTATCAGGAGTTTGGCGCGCTTTCGCTTGCGCTACGCATGCGCTGTCACGTTCGGCAGAATTTGTGAACATGTCAAGGATGTTTTTACTTCATTTAAGATTGTATTAGGAGTGAACACGTTATTGTGTTGGAAAAAGAAGGTATGACATATTCGATAATATTGTAGGATTTCATTAAATATAAGTTTTAAATTAAGAAACTAGCGTTCTTTGTGTGTAATGTGTAGTTTTGCGGAATGTAAAGGCAATTTATCATTTATATGTGTATTGGTTTTCCGTATAAGATTGTACGTTGTACTGAAGTAAATATGCACAGTTTGTTTCTTAAGACTTATACAGTATCTGCCGAGAAAACAAAGTCGTCAAATATGTTTCAAATGACAAAGTTCTTGGTGTAGAAACTTCAAGATACGCGTTGTATATTGAACAACTTACACGTACATCTATGTGAACAACTTACACGTACATCTATGTGAACAACTTACACGTACATCTATGTTGCTTCTCGTCTCTCACCGAAGAGTAATTTAATTTCATAAAACATGATTCCATTTGTAGAATACATTATGTATTTGTTAAGAGAACTAAACACATCACTATTAAATATATAAAAAGAAGTGAATCCTTGCTTAATCGGTGCATTGATTTTATTGGGGGCGTTTGCAACACGTCAGTTGAGACACATGCTTGTAAACTATTTGTATTTGTTTACGTCTATTTAAATGGTTTCTTCTGATTTCCAGACGGCGACGGCAACGGTAATAATCGACGTCATCGACGTTAACGACAACAACCCGCTGCTTTTCGTGGACGCTGTGGAAATAGCTGCTGAACGCGTCAACGGGAAAGTTATCACTTCTATAAGGGTAAGCAAGCATAATTATTTTAGAAAAAAATGAGCCGTGTTCTGTGACAACTGGGCTTAATGCATGTGCGTAAAGTTTCGTCCTAGATTGGCCGGTGCAGTCCGCACAGGCTAATCAGGGACGACACGTTCCACTTATATCGAATATTTCGTTTAAAGGAAGTCTCTTCTTTACACAAATTTTACGATTCCTGTGCGGACAACACAGGCTAATCTGGTACGACACTTTTGGCACACGCAGTAAGCCTGGTTTCCACAAAGCGAGACTCATTATCACTTTTAGTATAAACCAATAGGTGGAATCCGGATCTCCACAGCTTTAGACAAACTAATCAAATCCGAAGGTACACACAACGCTGACACTATGTATGCATAAATGCCACATAATAGTGGTGTTGTTTTGTTTGCCTGTGTTTTTTTTTAGTATGTAGCTCATTCCGGTATAGGTCTATTATTTTAACACAGTCGCATTTATAGTCTAAGGCTTTTTGTGACACTGTCGAGCCCGATTGTTGGGTAGAACCTGTACTTTGTGTCTTTAGGGGAGAATTATAGACTCCGCTTTCAGAGTGGGGATCGAACTCGTGACTTCTGGTTCGCTCGGTGGACATCATATCCACTACGCCACATCGACGTAGAAAACATTGTTGTTTATCGTGAACTAATTTGTAGTTATGTTCTCTTTTTTGATAAACATCTTTTTTTATATACTGTCACTGATCGTCAAAAGCCATAATACAGTAGAGCTAATAGTTAATAAGAAGTTGGTCTGTATAGTTATCGGAAAAGTGTACTTTGTTGTAGGCATCTGACAGGGACCAAGCCGACTCGCTCCGTTTCGAACTACGCTCTTATGCAAAGTAAGTTCCGGTACACGTGTTTATTATTCTTTAAGGGCACAAAACAATATGGTATATTCTCATAATGTTCATTTCTAGTCTATATATAGACTTGATATGTGTTTAATATCGTGAGTGTACCTGTATATAAAGAAGTGCTGAGGGGATTTTTTTTTTTTTTTATTTTACCCTATCCAAGTAATGCTCTTCAGTATGCGTTTGTATTATATTGCATTTGATGTATTTTTGGTTTTATAACAAAATACACTTATATAGATACATTTTCGCGTTATCAAAATTGAGCTTAGCTCGGGAAAAACGGGATATAATGAATGTTCGTTAAAGGGGCCGTCCAACAGATTGGTAAATTGACAAAATTAAAAAAAGTTGTTTCATATTCGCAAATTTTCGCGTTTGTTATGATATTTTTGAGGAAATAGTAATACTGACCATTTACAATGCTCTTAAATATCCATTATATGCATCTTTTGACGATTTGAAAACCTCAAAATCATAAAGCGTCGTTCGACGCGAAACGATTGAATAATTTGGAAAGTTCTGTTATTGTCGCTATATTTTGTAAAACTACGAGGATTGCTTATATATGGTATAAAATACGGCTATCGTACATACTTGTCAGGATGGCCGAGCGGTCTAATTGGTTTTTACTCCAGGACCCCGATGGTCACTGGTTCGAGCCCTGATGAGGTTTACTTTTTTTTCCCTTTTTAAATTGTATTCTTGTTTTTTAACTGCAGATTTTTAGGTCAAATGTTTGAATTTATCAATATAGAGCATTTAATGACATGCTTCAATACATGCCAAAATCTAGTGGACAGTCCCTTTAAGTGTCGTCTCAGATAAGCCTGTGCAGTCCGCTAATTAGGAACGACACTTTCCACCGTAACTGGAGTTTTGCTTAGAAGAGAATTCCTTCAACAGAAAGATAAAATAACAACTGAATGTTTTTTCTCTGATAAACCTGTTCGGACTGCACAGGCTAATCTGAGACGACACTTAATGCACAAGCATTTAGCCCCGTTGTCCCAAATCGTGGTTCAAATTATGTTCATGTTATTAAAATAATACTTTCAGCTTATTCGGGATCAGAGGCATTCCGCAGGTCTCGGGTTCGAATCTGACATGGGCTGATGTCTACATCCGGGCGGAACCGGCTCTGCTTACAAGGGACAAGTACGCCCTACTTCTCGCTGTGATCGACAGCGGTCTGCCGGCGCGGGAGTCCTCGGTCATCATCGAAGTGAACTTTCCGTCGATCGGCGGCCCTGTGTTGCCACTTCCGGTAACAACACCCGGAAGTACCGGAAGTACCAGATCGACATCGGAGTCGGTAGCGGCGGCGAGCGTATTGGTGGAGAAAGACAACATGCTTGCGATAATACTGGGGGCGGTGGCCGGCATACTGCTGGTGATAATACTCATCTTGATTGCGTACATAATCTGGAGGTATGTTTAAATAGCTTTTCATCAGATGTATTATTGGGTTTCGTTCTGAGAAAACTGGGCTTAGTGCATGTGCGTTAAGTGTCGTCCGAAATTAGAATGTGCAGTCCGCATAGGCCACATAGGGACGACGCTTTCCGCTTAAACTGGATTTTCGTTTAAAAGAGACTTTCTTCTAAAGGAAAATTGCATAAAAGCGGAAAGTTTCTACCCTTATTAGCGTCTTCGAACTTCACAAGCTAATCTTGGTTGACTTTTTACGCACATGAATTTTCCCAGTCTTCTCAGAACAAGGCTCTATTATACTTAATTAAGCAGTGCTTTTATTGGTCGCTTATAAACGAACTATTATTCGATTCTTACATTATACATGACAATTTTATGTTTACATTTTATGATACCACTCAGAAACTAAACTACGCTTCTCGTTTTAATTGAGAAGTTCTACATGAAAAATGTGTGCTTCATATATTTGTATTTTTTTTTAGATGGTGTCGTTTTAGAGACATTGTAGCGGTAACAAAAATCATCTATATATATTATGTTTTAGATATTATTTATAGTATATGTAGGTATTCTTTGTTAACGGCCACTGGGTTTAGTGAGAGATATTTATTTCACAGAAATAAGCGTATGCGGGGGGAGCTAAACAGGGCACGTGCACCACGCAGTCACTCGGCGAAAGGCCTTACGTATCGGCAGGCGGAATCTCCCGACGATCTTCCGAAGATGGATTTGAGCTTTCCGGAAGAAACCGATGATCAGTCCGTGTATGACGGTGGAACTTCGGTGCAAGAGAACCCATTGAGTGACACCGGTGTTAACACCGGATACTACCCCAGCAGTGGGTCCTCTATGGACAGAGATGTGGGAGAAATAAACATTGAAACCGCGATCGTGCCGTACGACGATGACGGTTACGGTTACGAACGGAAAACCCCGATGTACGTTAACGAAGAACAGCAACCGTATTCCGGCGATGATACGGTTAGTAACGTTTCGAGCCATAGTGACAGCACGGGCGGAAGTCGACGAAGCCTGGTTACTCCCAACCCGGCAGAGGGCGGCAAGCTGACCAGCTGGGACAGCGATGATAATCTGCACCCGCAGGGCGCACAGGTACGGGGAAACCTGTAGTGGATGGGGTCGAACTATGTAGCGGGCGGGATTTAATTGTATAGAGGCTGGCGGGTTAAACTGTGTAATGGCGATGACGAAGTGTTTAATGGACGGCATGTAACTGTGTAGTGGGCGGAGTCGATCTATGAAGTGGGTGGGTTCGAACTGTCTAGTGGGCGGGTACGATCTGTGTAGTGGGTGGGACTGAACTGTGTAGTGGGTCGGATTCAACTGTGTAGTGTGTGTGATTTAACTATGTAGTTTTGGGATCGAACTGTGTAGTGGGTGGGACTGAACTGTGTAGTGGGTGGGACTGAACTGTGTAGTGGGTGGGACTGAACTGTGTAGTGAGCGGGGTCGAACTGTGTTAGTGGGCGGTGTCGAACTATGTAGTGGGCGGAGTCGAACTATGTATTGGGCGGGGCGGACTGTGTGGTGGGTGGGATCGAACTGTGTCGTAAGTGGCGTCGATTGTGTAGTGGGTTGGATCGAATTGTGTAGAGGCGGAGTCAAATTGTGAGTAAGGCTTGCGGGTGCCATCTGCTTAATTGGGTGGTTGCGGATCGGTCAATGGACGGGATTGAACTGTGCAGTAGGCGGAGTAGAACTTTTTAGTGGGCGGGTCGAACTGTGTAGTGGATGGGATCAAACTGTGAAGTAGGCGTAGTAGAACTATCCAGTGGGCAGGGTCGAACTGTTTGGTGGGCGGGGTCGAACTGTGTAATAGGCGGAATCGAACTATGTAGTGGGCGGAGTCTTACTTTGTAGTGGGCGGGGTCGAACTGTTGTCGGCGGAAACGAACTATGTAGTGGGCGGAGTCGAACTGTGTAGTGGGCGGAGCCGAACTGTGTAATGGACGGAGTCGAACTGTGTAATCGGTGGAATCGAACTATGTATTGGTCGGAGTCGAACTGTGTTGTGGTTTGAATCGAACTGTGTAGTGGAAGGGGCCAAACTGTGTAGAGGGCGGAGTAGAATTGCGTAGTGTGTGGGACCGAACTGTGTTGTGTGTGGGACCGAACAGTGTAGCGTGTGGGACTGAACAGTGTAGTGTGTGGGACCGAACTGTGTAGTGTGTGGAACTAAATTGTGTAGTGTGTGGGACCGAACTGTGTAGTGTGTGGGACCGAACTGTGTTGTGTGTGGGACCGAACTGTGTAGCGTGTGGGACTGAACAGTGTAGTGTGTGGGACCGAACTGTGTAGTGTGTGGAACTAAATTGCGTAGTGTGTGGGACCGAACTGTGTAGTGTGTGGAATGGAACTGTGTAGTGTGAGGGGCAACACTGTGTAGAGGGCGTGGTAAAACTGGGTACATGTGGTAGGCAGAGTCAGCACAAACATGTGTAGTATTTCCTAGATATTTTGTTTCGCAGATAAAATTGAGGTACTGTTACAGAGGTAAAAACTTTGCAAATAATTCCGTAAAAGTCAGAATAACATGCACATTAGCGCATGCGCAGAAGTGGTTCTTAAATAAGCCCTTTCTGGCGTTTTTCTATGGATGAGACATAACATGTTCACGGTCTTGGTTATTGGAGTATCAAAGTGGACAGTTGGACAAATCAAACACATTTACTGAAATGGTATGATCACTGCTGAAAACACGATTCGTTGAGACATGTGAGCATTAACAACACTCTTTAGAGAAAACGTAAGGACATTTCCTAAATTTGACAATTCTATGCGTTGATATTATGGTTGGGGGTAGATTGCGACAGTGTTTCAAGCAAGAAGATACTTTTAAATTATTAATGTTTTATTCTTGTGCTAGCGGAAACGTTTGATATCTTAAAGAAAATTATATTCAAATTTTCCACTTAACTTCTTCTTAATGGGTTAAATTTTCAAGCGATGGAGATGAGGAATAACAACAGATCATGCATGCGTTCAAAAAATGTATGTAATTTATAATATAGAAATACAAAAAAAAACATCCGTATCAATTGCATGAAGAACAAC
Source organism: Dreissena rostriformis (assembly GCA_007657795.1). NCBI lineage: Eukaryota > Metazoa > Mollusca > Bivalvia > Myida > Dreissenidae > Dreissena > Dreissena rostriformis. The sequence continues at coordinate 117,678 of VMBQ01002089.1, read as the reverse complement.
GAATGACGTATAAACTTGATTCGCTGTACTTCAGAAAATCCCCAATGGCCAATTTAATTTGCATTTAAATGGGCTGAAAATACGCACATGTGGTGAACTTAATGCTGAATGAACTACTTCAATCTAACCTTTCGAGTGCTGGTCACTTCGAATAAGCGAACACACTAAAAAACGCTGGTTTATAAACGAGGAAACATAAGGAAATGGATGTCAGTCAATTTATTTGATAATTTATAATTGTATGATTATAATAATATTACCCGCGTTCTGTGGAAATTGTGCTTAATGCATGTGCGTTGTGTCATCCAATATTAGCCTGTGAAATCCGCACAGGCTAATCAGGGACTACCGCTTTTATTATTGTTTTCGTTTCACGGAAGTTTCTTATCTGGGACGACACTTTACGAACATGCACTAAACGAATATCCAGTATGGGGGAAAGGGTTGTCCCTGATAAGCCTATGCAGACCCTGCAGGCTAATCTGGGACGACACTGAATGCACAAAACGCGGCTAATATGATCACTGCAATAAAATCTCTTCCGAGTATTGTGAACACCGTCCCTGAGCACATGTAATACATTTTAGCCTCACTCTGGGAAAACAGAGTTTAATAAGTGTGCTTAAGTGTCATCCCATGTTAGCCTGTGCAGTCTGCGCAGGCTAATAAGGGACAACACTTTCCGCCTACTCTGGATTTTCGTTTAGAAGGGACTTCATACCATCGAAAATTTAATAAAAGCGGAAAGTGTCGTCCCTTATTAGCATGTAAAGTCCGCATAGGCTAATCTGGGACGACACTTTACGCACATGCATTAAGCCCAATTTTCCCAGAACGCGGCTCATACGATCACCGCAATATAAGATGTCTCTCAGGAGCCTCGTGAATAACGTCCCTGAGCACATGTAATACATTTGATCTGTGCTTTGGGAAAACAGAGTTTAATGCATTTGCGTAAAGTATCGTTCCAGATTAATCAGGGTCGACACTTTCAGCCAAAACTGGATTTTCGTAAAGAAGGTACTTCCTTCAAACAAAACAAGTACATCAAAGTGGAAAATTTCGTCCCGGATAAGTCTTTTGCGGACTGCACAGGCTCATCTTAGACGATACTTTACGCACGTGCATGAAGCTCAGTTTTTTCCAGAATGCGGCTCAATTATTATCACTGCAACATAATACGTCTCTTAGAAGTCTTGTGAATACCGTCACTAAGCACATGTAATACATTTGAGCCTCGCTCTGGGAACACGGAGTTTAAAACATTTGCGTAAAGTGTCGTCCCAGATAAGCCTGTGCACTCCGCACAGGCTAATCAAGGACGACACTTTCCGCTTAAACTGGATTTTCGTTAAAAAGGGACTACCTATAAACACAAATCCATAAAAGCGGAAAGTGTCGTCACTGATTAGCCTGTGCGGACTGCACAGGCTAATATGGGACGACACTTAACGCACATGCATTTATTAAGCCCCGTTGTCCCAGAGTGATGCTCATGTTAATTCATGTATTTTGTACGATTGCAGAAAGTGATGGGGAGCACCAAGGGGAGTCTGACCTCAAAGAAAAAGGAACGCCCCGAGATCACGGTGTACTTTTAGAGACCTGTTCCAACCTTCAACGACAAGACTGCGATAATACTCACTTGAAACTCAAGAAGTTGTCCTACAAACAAACATGTCTTCCATAAGTCCAAGGCATAGAATGTTTTCATCATAACAAGGATCGATCGTGAATAGGTATAATACTAGTAAAAGCCGTTAAAAGGAATTGCAGAATTGCCTTCTGGTTTTACTAACGTTTCAATAGCCAAAACTATTTGCATACGTTGTCATGCTTGTATACTCGCATACTGGTAACTATTATACAGTGAAACACATTTTATTCGTCGTACACTAATATTCCTGGATATTCGTGGGTCCTCTCAACTAAATGCCCAAAAAAACATTCAAACCCAAAGTATGATATCGGACATTAACATACAAATCTACGAATTTCAGATCAAATGAAAATGACAGAGTTTATGAATCCACTTATTTCATGTCAACGAAACTAACCCTTTGAGCGCTGGAACCGGATTTTGAAGGCCTTTGCAAACAGTTTGGATCCAGATGAGACGCCACAGAACGTGGCGTCTCATCAGGATCCAAACTGTTTGCTATTCTGATAGTATTCTTTGAAAAAAATCAAAGAAAATGCTTATTTTAGAAATTTAGCAGACAACATTTCAGCAGAAGACAAATTTCCCAGCATGCAAAGGGTTAAATAAATGTAGGGTAATATAATTATTACTAGTATCATTGTGCTTCTATGACACTGTCAAAATATTGTCCTACAGAGGACAACCGCCATATCAGTTACTGTTAATGACAAAGTTCGATGTTTTTGTTTTGGACAAATTCGTTGTTTTGTTTCTTTTAATAGCTCAAAATATATTCAGTGATAACTGATATGTAAAATATTATTATTGAGGGCTGCTTTAATTAGGGTGTATACGCTGTTGTGTTTTATACAACGATATATAAATTGATGTATGATAAAATGTTATGGAATAACCTGATGTTTGCTGAACCCTTGGGAAATTATTCCAAATTGCATGTTATTGTTATAAGGATATTCCTCATTCCAACAACTATTCAACACAAATTAAAGAAATGTATTCATTGTTTAGCTTCTTACGTTTGTATATGTAAACAGGATTTTTTTCATAACGTTTGAACAGAAAATAAAACATACAGTTATACAATTATTTTATTAGAAAAAATATCATTTAAATTTCGTTTGAAAGGTGCAAACCTTTAAAACCTTCAGTTATTTCGTTTACAGAATGTGATTAAAAAAAAAACTAATTAAGGACTACATTGTTTTCATGAATCATTTACCTATGCCATAGTTATGTTTCAATATGTTTAGCTGGCTCATCTTTTCACCGGTATACTGAAACATTATGTACATTTCCATGTATAATTTTTGCTTTCATGTTGAATTATTGATGCGTATTGCCGTTGTTAATATTTTGTATATAAAATATTTATATTGTTATTTAAACAGAATTATTGTTATGTGACATGCATTTGCGTCTTGTGTTTATACATTGCTCGTTTTTTTTTTAATATTCATTTTACTATCTATTGATCATGCGTGTGATCTGTATTTTAACTATTTTCCAGTGTGTTCCCCTACTTGTTCATGTTGTATTGTATGGCTCGCTAACATTAACCTGCTAATTGTGAACTTTTTTAAGCATAAATTTCACGCTTGAATTAATTCCTGTACGTTAATGGGATATTCTTGTATCTATTAAACCCGATACGAGTTCGAAAACTAATGAAATCCTCATAACGGTTCCTTAATACATATTCCTGCATTAAGGACAGTGTCAGCTTTATGTTGGCGAGCTATACGAGCCGCCGTCATGCAAACTTGGGTCTTGCGCCATGTGCGGCCAGCGTAGCCCAAGGCCAGACGGCGCATCCGCGCAGTCTGATCAGGAGTTACTCTGTACTTCTTACAAACTAACCGCTAATGAGACCACGAAACCTCGAGTGACATTATGGCGGACTGGGAAGCTCCTGGCCGGACTGCGCTTATGCTCACGTGGGTCTGAAGCTGCGCTGGCCGAATAGGACATAAGACCCATTTTCGCATGACGCTTATACTTATAGAATGAATGGTAGGCATGCTATTTAAAAGATTGTTCATATGTATGTTCAGCCCCATTACACAACGTGGGTGCATGCGTTAATCATTACACCCCCCTTCCCCCGTCAGTTAAATATAACAGATACCCAGTTAGCCGAATGGGTTGCGAATTATTTGTGCATACATATTCATATAAAGTGTGTTCAAGCCTGTCACAACGTACTGCCTTTTGTCTTTGAACTGTGTGCCATCCTGACCCTCTTTTTAATTTTGGTTAGAATGACCATTTTTTTTCAACCGTGCATTCTTGCCTTAAAAGCGTATACTTGGCCCAACGAAATATCCTGTTTGTTGGACTCGTTAGATTCCGATATTGTTTTTCCGACATAATGCATCTATTTATGAATGATATATAATGTATAAAATGCTTCTTTCATAATACAGATTGCACGAAAGATATGTTTTTACATTCAAATGTTTATTTTTTGTACAAAATAATTTGTATCGTAACTTTGTATTTTAATGATGCTTATGAAAAAATAAACATGCAAATATCTGTTTGGTTTCGTCATGCGTATTGAACGGTGTGCCCAGTCTGCAATCCATAAAATATGCTAGTCAAAGACAGACAAAATAATATTATCTGCTACTTACATCCATTGACATCTTATTGTATTAAAAAATATTGTTCTGTTGCGGCCTAATCTGGGATAACATTTTACACACATGCATTAAGCCCTGTTTTCTCAGAACGAGGCTCACTGAAGCATAACAGGAACGTTCTGGTCAGGTCTAGTAAAATCTTCCATGAGGTTGTTATTGTGAGTTGTTACCGATTTTGTATGAAGGATGCCAACTGAACAGGTGAGCTAATCTACAGTTGGGGGAAAACAACAACTCTTGAAATCATTGCTTGATATTTAATTTACCATTTACAAGGCAACATTTATAATGTTCCGCCGTATACTTCATCAATAAGCTAAGAACACGTAAAACAACTACGCACTAACATGATACTTATATTAGTGTTCTAAAAAAACTACATGATCTTTATGAATATACACAATGAATCTTTGAACAGGTGAACTAAAGTTTAACAATTCTCTGCCCGGTCAACAACGAGGCAATCGTTAATAGCTCAGATACATAAGCCTGCAACTGACAAAACCCTATATGGGTGAATATTTTTTATATTTTGGGTCCCATTTAGTGTTGAATGATAAATAGCGAAGGGACTTACCGGTAGCCAGAATAACAAATGGCAGTGGGGCCTGAAAAGGGGCATGGTGACCTCTTTGGTAAACAATCGTTTGATGGTAAACTTTGTTAAAATTGTAAATGACTAAATTGTGTTGTTCCACCTTAACCCATTTATGCCTAGCGTCTAGAAAAAAAGGCCTTGGCAAACAGCGCAGACCCAGATGGATGATGCGGCGTCTCATCAGGGTCTGCGCTGTTTGCTTAAAGAAATTTCTGTAAGAAATATTCTAAATATAGAAATAAATATACAAGACGTCCCTAATTTTGAAAATAAATTAATCCAATTTAGAAGGATGGGAGAGTCCACTAGGCATAAATGGGTTAAGAACCCACAATCATTCATCCATCAAGCATATATTCCAATCGGCATATTCTGCATTAAAAATAATTTGATATATATATCAAGTAATACTGTATTTATATCAATAAAATTGGGGCAATAGCCAGTAAAAACACGTCAGGTGACTCTCTTTTTATGAGGACATTGACAAATGACAAAAGTTACACAAAAAACCACGGGACGTATTTTAAAAGAGTGTGGCATAAAAATTGAAGAGAGGCCCCCTTGCCATTCTGCTTTACCTAAAACCCTACTTAATGAATCACATTTTTATTAAACATGATACAGGTATTGCAAAAACTATTTCGTTTTTTAATCTGTACAGTAGAATTATTACAAACGACATACAAACTTATTGACAAACTTATTAAATCAATAATCGATGTCAATAAAATGTACCAGCTCAGTTTTCCAAAAAGAAAATATTATTTGACTATGTGACAATCATAATTTATGTATCAAAAACAAAATGGGAGAATATATAATAACCGCAATATTAATCAAATAAAATATTGTATTAAAACTATATTTATATTAAATTGTTAACATTTTTGCAATTATTTTGAAAACCTACGAGCTTATAAGTATATACCCAAAAAGCGTCCCTTTATAGCAACAATGATTGGCAAAAATTTGATTTCTGTCATTTGATTTCGGGTTAACAGTAACATACCAGTATTTCAATAAATACAGTATTGTCTAAGCATAAGAAGTCCATGCTATAGGGCACAGAAACCCTGTCTTGTATAAAACTTTCACATTTTATTTTTTATGACTAAATATTCCAAAGAAATTATGCGCTAAATGAAAACAATGCCTAAAAAAAAGCAAAGAATTGGCTGACAACTATTTTATCAATCAGCTATAAACGATCACAACTGCTACTTCACAGTTTATTCCTGTCTGACAAGTGGGCTTGAAAAACTCGCATAGCGATATCAATATCGAGAGAGATAAAACTGTACAGATCTAAATCCCTGCATGTGCTAAATGAAGCTATGAATTCTGGGTCCATGGTCAAGAGTGTACGGGACTTCGGTCAGTGCGCTGCTTTTTAGACAATGGTGAACCAATGTGCGTCTGAAAGTAAAAATAGAAAGAATGCGTTGTATGCAATTGCTTTAAGGTGTGCATGATGATTATTAAAATCCATACTTGTCAAAATAGGCATGTGAACATTAAAAATCACTATAAGTGAAACAACTATACACTAGCATAACAAAACAAGGAGTAAAACTAATGGATGCTCCCCGATGATGCTTTGTCGATATATGGGTTAATTGTGTGAAAAAAAAATGACCTTGAGAAAATCTATTATTAGCCTCGGTGACAATGACCTTGACCCCAGTAACCTCAAACCTCCTCAAAAGGTAGAGGTCCATTCAAGGTACCTACATGCCAAATATGTAAGAGATCGGTAAAATATTGAAGGCGCTATGCGAAACTAATAAAAAACAAGGGACAAAATTGTCACAAAACCAGGTTTTCAATTTCAAACAGCTTCTCTGCTGACTAATTTGTACGGGTGTTGAAGTTTAGTTCAAATTACTTCATTAAACTATAAAATTATTATGTTTTATGTTATTGAAGAAGTGCAAATGTTTTACTCATCAAGTGTAAATGTTAACATAGCAACAAGTAATGGTTAGGAACCAAGTACAATGTACTGTTGGATGTGTATGTACTACTTCAATTAGAGAGCGGACATCATTCTGAATGTTTAAAACGTACTAAGTGACCCTGTGACCTAGTTTTTGACCCGGCAAGGCCTATGTTCGAACTCGGCCTTAAGATCATCTAGATAAAACTTCTGACCAAGTTTGGTGAAGAACGGATGAAAACTTCTTGAATTAGAGAGCGGACACCATGCTGAATGTTAAAAAAACCCACTAAGTGACCCCATGACCTAGTTTTTGACCCAGCATGACCCATATTCAAAATTGACCTAGACATAATGTAGATAAAACTTCTGACCAAATAATGATTTTAAAATCTCACAATGAACGACATAGATATGGCCTGGACAAGATCATTTATNATTTTCCTCAAAGCACTTGGTAAAGCCGAGTCAAGCCTGACTACCCATTCTTTTTTATTCATTCAAATTCTGGGCTGTTATAGGGACCCCTTCCTAATGGAAAAAAGGGACCCCTTCCTAATGGAAAAAAGTATCTTTTTTTCCCAAATGGAACCTAAAAATTCCCAATTGAAAGCTTCCATTTTTTTTTTCGAAAAATTTCAAAATTTAGTTCATCTCCCAACCAGTTCTAAGAGTTGAACCTAAGTCTTTGTAAGCAAAGAAACAACAACACAAATTTCCCAATTTAAGTGAAAACAACACCATTTTTCCCATTTCAATAACGCTTAAAAAAAAACATTGCTACCTTCTGCCACTTTTCCATGAGTCGCTGGTACTCTGCTGTGTAGAAAGTGAACACCTCGTCACAGTCCCTCCGTACCTGGCTCAACTCTGGGTTGTACAGGTAACAGTTCTCCTTCACCAGCAACATGTCTGCATGGAAGTCTTCAAAGTCCAGGTACTTCCCCATCTAGAATAAACAAGGATATCAGTAAAACTGTTGGATGCTCCCTGATGATGCTTTGTCGATATATGGGTTAATTGTGTGGAAAAAAAACACACAAAAACAAGAGATGTGTTTGTCAGAAACACAATGTCCCCTAATGCGCCGCTTTAAAATAAAATTTCTATATGTCATTTGGCAGGTTTAGAAATTATCTCCCTTTAAAGCTTGTTACTTCCCTTTGATTTTTTTTGTACCTTTGACATTAAAGGATGACCTTGACCTTTCACCACTCAAAATGTGCAGCTCAATCAGATACACATGCATGCCAAATATCAAGTTTCTATCTTCAATATTGCAAAAGTTATGGCCCATGTTAAAGTTTTCGGACGGACACACAGACTGAAAGACAGACAGACGGACTGACAGTTCAACTGCAGTGCTATATGCCACCCTACCGGGGGGCATAACAAAAAAATATGACCTCGAGAAAATCTATTATTAGCCTAGGTGACCTTGACCTTGACCCTAGTGACCTCAAACCTCATCAAAAGGTAGAGGTCCATGCAAGGTACCCACATGCCAAATATGTAAGAGATCGGTAAAATATTGAAGGCGCTGTGAGAAACTAATAAAAATGTGTGACGGAAGGACAAACTGGCAACTATATGCTCCCCATATATATATATATATGGTGAGCATAAAAATAAAAGTAGATGACAACATTTATAAATGCTATGCCACCTCAAACAATTATAATTGCTAGCTCAAAAATTAAACAATGCTAGCTCAAAAATGTATAAATGCTACCTCAAAGTTATAAATGCTACCTCAAATTTATAAATGCTACCTCAAATTTATAAATGCTACCTCAGTCAAAATGCAGATTGAGGTGTTTTTTTTTAATTTACTGAAGATTGGATTGAGAAAAAGTATTTTTTTTTTTAAATTAAAATCTATGGCTTTGAAGTTCTGGGGGAACTTTGGTTAACCATCAAATATTCTCATAAAAATTAGTGAAAACTTGCATGAAAAAAACCTTCTAGTGTTGAAATTCCAAGAATTAGTGCACTAGTTGTCATTCAATGCATATCTTGATAAATCAATTAATATGAAAGGAGTGACAATAATGCCTTTTTTTGCTCCCAGTAAAATATGTGAATTATTTCCTTCTGCGCCTGAGGCTGCATTATGTGAAGACCCAGAGGGAACTGAACCCAGGTCATTTAAGTGAGTAGCTTGTGTACCAATCACTGATCATATTTATGTCTGAATTCTTATTATTTTCCATATCAAATAGTTGATTATGAAGAAAAACTTATAGCCAAATGGAATTATTTTTTAGCCAAATTTCCTTATTTGTAGCTATTGGCCATTGAAACGTACCTCAAGTTTCCTCTTGATCGTCCCAAAGTCCATGGGATTCTGCACTATTGTGTAGTAGTCTGGGGCATCCGAAGGGTCCACTGAACAACAACAACAATCAGGAGATAGAAATATAGATCAACACTAATAAAAATACATGTGTCCCGTTCTGAGAAAACTGGGCATAATGCATGTGCGTAAAGTGTCGTCCCAGATTAGCCGTGCAATCTGCACAGGCTAATCAGGTTTCACACTTTCTGCTTTAATGACATTTTTCGTTTAAATGAAGTCTCTTCTTAGCAAAAATCCAATTTAGGCGGAAAGTGTCGTCCCTGATTAGCCTGGGCGAACTGCACAGGCTAATATGGGACAACACTTTATGCACATGCATTATGCCCAATTTTCTCAGAAAGCGACACACATTTACTCATGTTGCAAGTGATATCACATGCAATAACCTCTTCCTCTCTTTTCAAAACACTCTTTTTTTTAAATTTCCTTAAAAGTCTATCTCCTCTTCTTTTCTTCTTTTTTCAGTTATATTGTTATTTTTATACATTTTCTCGTAACTTCAAGTAGCAATATCGGGCATATGAGGCAATTAAAGGTGAAATATGAGCCGTGCTCTGTGAAAACCAGGTTAAACTGTTTGCATGCTGGGAAATTTGTCGTCTGCTAAAATGTCGTCTGCTGAATTTATAAAATTAAAATTTTCTTTGATTTTGTTTCAAAGAATACTATCAGAATAGCAAACAGTTAGGATCTTGATGAGACGCCACGTTCTGTGGCGTCTCATCTGGATCCAAACTGTTTGCAAAGGCCTTCAAAATTCGGTTCCAGCACTGTAAGAGTTAATGTGTGTGAATAAAGTGTCGTCCCAGATTAGCCAGTGCAGTCCACACAGGCGAATCAGGGACGACACTTTTCGCACATGCATAAAGCCCCTTTTCCCAGAGCGAGGCTCATAACTAATTCTTGCCTACCTGGCTGGGTGAACCAAGTGGCAGCATTGAGATCACTCTTGTCCCTGTTCACTCCGCGATACTTGCACACCTTGTTTAACACACTGCAATACAACACATGCAAATGCTAGATTATTTTTTTCAGAAAAAAATGGCCTTTCATGATTTTTAACAGACAATATATGTAAAAAAAATCTTCCAAGTTAAAATAATATGTAAACTATATAAAACTTAATAGTCAGCCCAGTATCAAACATACAAAACAAATTTAGTGGGCTTTGCAAGATTATAGTTCAAAAAGCGTAAAAAATTTCTAAGTGTCAAAACCCAAGGGGCAGGGGTCAATTGCCATGGACTTTTTTGACCAGCAATTGAATGACTTCATACATCATCCTTGACCTGGGCGCATTTTTGGACTAGCCTTTCTGTTGCATCAATCAAAGAACATAATGATTTTTCGGACATTCAAAAGTTCAGTTATTTTGATATGTGTGTTAATAAATAAAATATTTGAATATCTTAGAATAAGGTAAAACAAATATTCAAATTGATTTGTCATTCATTCACATCTCTAATATATGAGCCTTGTTCTGGAAAATAAGGGCTTAATGCATGTGCGTAAAGTGTCATCCTATATTAGCCTGTCCCCACTTGAGGCCCCTTTCAGCCTACACTGGATTTTCGTTAAGAAGACTTCCTTTAAATGAAAATTCTATAAAAGTGGAAAGTGTCGTCTCTGGTTTGCTTGTGCAGACTGCAAAAGCTTATCCGGGATGACACTAAACAAACATGCATTAAGCCCCTTTTTCCTAGAACAAGGCTCATATTTTAACCACTACTATAACCAACACAACATTATTACCCAAGGGCGGCCCGAGACCAGCTGCCGGGGGCCCCGCTGCCCGGGGGCGGGGAGCTGGTGAGGTCCTCGCCCGAGGGTACCTTCCTCTTCCTGCGCCCGGGCTGCGATCCCATGTCCAGCCCGCTCATGTAGCCCTCCATACCTCCACCCTCACTGGAGTCGGGATCACCTGAATGGGATAGCACAGCATGCAGTGGATAGCACAGCCGGTATTCACCTACCAATTTTTAGACTTGAGTCTAAAAATAAAGAATTTTCTTAAAACTGAAATCTCCTATAATTTCTTGAAAGTTAAATCTAGGATTGTAGGATACACATACAATTACATCATTATTGATTTAGAACAGTTTGTTAATAACATAAGCACCATTTCCAGCCTGTATACATTCAATCTCTGAAGTAGTTTTCTTGTGTCTAAACTTAATTCTTAACTCTTTCAGTGCTGGAACCGGATTTTGAAGGCTTTTGCAAACAGTTTGGATCCAGATGAGACGCCACACAACGTGGCGTCTCATCAGGATCCAAAATGTTTGCTGTTCTGAAAGTATTCTTTGAAAAAAAATCAAAGAAAATGCTAAGTTTATAAATTCAGCAGACAACATTTTAGCAGACGACAAATTTCCCAGCATGCAAAGGGTTAAGGCTAAGAATCGGTTGGTGAATATGCACCCTGGTCTTTTTTTCTTCATTTTTGGCAATAGCGTAGCCTTCTATTTGGAGGCAAAAAGTATGGAAAAAAAACCCAGAGAAAGTGGAGGATAGTCAATTTGAAATTTGGGGAAAATCGCATCAATTTACAGAAATTCTCCTGAGTGGAGACTATATCATGCTACAAAATCAACCTTATTGAACCATTGTCTATTATATATTTTCATACGTTCACAATCAAAATAATATTAAAAACACGGTCCGTCCCAATTTTTGTCTGGAGAAAAACTCTGGAAGTATTGAAGGGATTCAAATGAAACTTCATAAGGACCATAAATCTATCTTAAGTATTTACAGAGTTAAAACACTTTATTGAAGTCCAGCCCACCAACAGTGACAGTCACCTCGCAGAAATTCACCAGAGTGATGATGTATAATGCTACAAATAATGCAACCTCTCCATGACCATTTTCATTTTCTAACTTTATACTTTCACAATCAAATCATATTCAAACACTGAAGTCTAGCCGGACAACAGAAACAGCAATTTAGAACTTAGGTAAACTTTCTAATGTTCAATATATTACAGATAAAAGATATACCTGAACATACTTACAACCATAACAACCAAAACTGAATAGTATGCGTGTGCAATCCTGTATTAAAAATACTCTATCTTTAACATGCTCGTATGTATATATATAAAATTATGCACACAAAAAAGTCCAGCTGACCAACAGTGACGGTCTCCTTGCAGGCTATCTCCTTCATGTGACCGATGCCTAACCTTCCATTTCAAGGAAAAAAGTATCATCAAAACAGAAAAAGCGAGGAAATCACACTTGAAATTTGTGAAAAATAGCATGATTTCGCAGAAAATTTACGGAATGAAGATAATATTATGCTACAAAGTCAACCTCATCTTCACAATTTTCAATAATCTAATTTTACACTGTCACAAGGCGAATCCAGGGGTGTGATTTAAGAACCACCTCAGGGGAGGAAAATGCCCTACCCCCTTACAGGCTCCATTCAAACTCTTCATTGGTAACTAGATCCAGCAAAGTTAATTATTATAAATAATATAAGTTTGACATTGAAAGGGACTGAATCGCCTAAAAGGAGGAAATATCACCACCCTTAAATCAAATTAAAACACTGAACTCATGCCTACCGATGGTGACTGTCTCCTCACAGGCTATTTCCTCCATGTGCCCTATCCCCACGTCGGTAACGTCACCCAGCTGTTGGCTGGTGAAGTCCTCCATCTGCATGTATGACGTGTCCAATCCACTCGGCTCTACGGTCACATGGATAGACTGGTTGGAACTGCCCGCGTCTGCTGTACTAAACACCTGCAAGAGAAGTTCTGGGTCTAGTATCACAAACATACTCAAGTCAGTAATCTAACTCAACTTTTATTTTTGTCTCAATTTTTAAGGTGGGCTTGATGATCCTACTCAACTTGGTGTTAAGAGTCTGACTCAACTCTGAGTTTGTGCATAAATGTGTCGAAACTGGGCATAATGCATGTAATGAAGTGTTGTCCGGGATTAGCCTGTGCCGACTGCACAGGCTAATCCCGGACAACACTTTCTGCCTAAACTGGATTTTCGCTAAGAAGAGACTTCATTTAAACGAACAATGTCATAAAAGCGGAAAGTGTCGTCCCTGATTAGCCTGTGCGGACTGCACAGGCTAATCTGGGATGACACTTTACGCACAAGCATTATGCCCAGTTTTCTCAGAACATGACACAAATGTGTGAGTTTACCTATAGCTGAGATTTGAAATTTTTCATGAGCTGACCAATATTCTCAGTGCTCAGCTAAGTGGAAACTAAAAACTCATCTTTTGAGTTGCGCTCAAAAATTGATATTGTCCATGATACTGGGCCATGGGCTTGTCCATGATACTGGGCCATGGGCTTGTCCATGATACTGGGCCATGGGCTTGTCCATGATACTGGGCCATGGGCTTGTCCATGATACTGGGCCATGGGCTTGTCCATGATACTGGGCCATGGGCTTGTCCATGATACTGGGCCATGGGCTTGTCCATGATACTGGGCCATGGGCTTGTCCATGATACTGGGCCATGGGCTTGTCCATGATACTGGGCCATGGGCTTGTCCATGATACTGGGCCATGGGCTTGTCCATGATACTGGGCCATGGGCTTGTCCATGATACTGGGCCATGGGCTTGTCCATGATACTGGGCCATGGGCTTGTCCATGATACTGGGCCATGGGCTTGTCCATGATACTGGGCCATGGGCTTGTCCATGATACTGGGCCATGGGCTTGTCCATGATACTGGGCCATGGGCTGGTTAAGACTGTCATATGAAATAAGCTGTTATTTACTTCGTCTAAGCAATTTTGCCTGTGGTCCTTCATTCATCTTATTTGCAATCGCAATTTCGAAATGATAGAGAGAAAAAGAATGAATATTTTGTTCTAAGATTTTTTAATGATGAATTTGATAGCAATTCGATGCCTATTGCTCTTTAAATTTATGCTTTGGCCCTAAATGTTCATGAGAAAGCTCCTTTATCCTCTTAAAAAAAGTACTGAAAGAACAGATGTGGTCAATCGAGGGGTTAAGTTTAGTTTATAACTATGCAAGTCGCTGCAACAGATGAGTTTTTTAAACACAATTTTCACCAACTGTTTTGCCTCCAGAATAGCCAGCCAATACCTCTGATATATGAGCAATAGTAGTGCTAGTTTATAAATTTGAGCCGGGCTCCGTGAAATGGTGCTTAATGCATGTGCGTCAAGAGCCATCCCAGATTAGCCTGTGAAGTCTGCACAGGCTTATCAGGGACAACACTTTCCCCCTCCACTGTATTTTTGTTTAGATGAGACTTCCTTTAAACAAAATTTTCGTTTAAGCGTAGTGTCATACCTGATAAGCCAGTATGGACTGCACAGACTAGTCTGGGATGACAGTTTACGCACATGTATTAAGCCCAGTGAACACAAAATATCACGAACCATTTTTCCACCAGAAGAGCTAGCCACTGCTGCCGACCTCATGACCTCCTGGATGGGAACAAATGAGTTACCCTGGATACGGATGGTGGGCGTTGTTATGGTGATGGGGGCAGAAACCTTTTGCATCAGCAAGGTTTCCCCTGACATCGACCCTGAGCTGGAGGCACTGGATTGCAGAGAGTCACCTGGCAAACAATAAGGTTACTAGAGTAAGAAGGACTATCAATAGATTTTGAAAACCATTTGTCAACTGACCCCATTCTTGAAAAGTTAAGGGCTCAGCTGTAATTTTTTAAGGGGTCAAAATAATGTAACACAGAGCTATTTTGTATGTGCAAATACCTTAAATTCTCTGCACATTTTTCTGAGTATTCATAATAGTAAACTACTATGTGATTGAACACAATTTGTATTATGCAAATTTTGCCAAAATATATTATTTCTTTTGCTTTCTGTTACATTTGTATCATCAATTATGCAAGGCAGATAATTTGCTAGAGTCAAAAGTGAGAAAATTGCAAAAAGCTTGCATCAAAAAGCAGGATTTTGAAATTGCAATCCCTAAGGTGTATAAACATTAACAGTTTAACAAACAAAATGAGCAACAGGTTTATTTATACTGTAGTTTAATTATTTGTTTATATCAGTTTAGTCAATGAAAATGAATTTACTTATCAATTCTAATGCAAACTGTACAATGAACTGGAATGTTTAGTTGACCTTGTCTTTTAATTTTAGCTCCATTGCACCGACCTTTATTCTTATAGTCTGGCTCTAATCTGTTGCCTGTGAAGAAACTATTTGTGGTGTTGTCGAAAAAAAAATGTGAACTCGAATTTGTGATCAAACCCTGGACCTTAAAATGTGTGGCGTGTTCTGAGAAAACTGGGCAAAATGTTTGTGCGCAAATTGTCATCCCAGATTAGCCTGTGCAGTCCGCACAGGCTAATCAGGGACGACAATTTTCGCTTTTATGGAATTTTTCGTTTAAATGATGTCTCTTCTAAGCGAAAAATCCAGTTTAGGCGGAAAGTGTCATCCCTGATTAGACTGTGCGGACTGCACAGGCTTATCTGGGATGACACTTTACGCACAAGCATTTTGCCCAATTTTTTCAGAACACGACACAAATATGCATGTCAGTCACAATATCCATGACATTCAAGAACGCATCATCTAGTACTCTCTTGTACTAAAGCACTCGTTAAAGAGAATTATCTTATAAAATCACAAAAATCATGTTTAATTGTAAGACTAGAAACATACCTGAACCAGATTTCTCAACGGCCTTCACGTGCTGCCCGGCATTCTCAATGAACTGATAGGGGTCAAGGTCAATCTGAGCCTGCGCCAGGGAGCTACTGAGCAGGTCGTACTTCACCCTGCCGTCTTCGTCCACCCCACTCACAATCACCTGTTTTTTCGACAATATATCAGCTACTTAGCACATAGACTAAAAATTTAGGACACAATATTATCATACATAAAAACACTCACATGAATTTTGCAGGCAAAGATGGAGCACATTTTTAGAAAAAAAGGCGTATGAACATGCCAATCTCTTCTCAATATGATTTTTATAATGGCCCAACATAACATAGACCTTATCTCCGAAACATAATACTCTAAAACCTGTTAAAATGTTTGTTTGTATGACTGTACAATGTATATTTACAAAAATAAAATATTTATAAAAAACAAACAATCACCTGCTGGCCGTTGCTGGTGTTGAGCTTGATCCCGCTAATAGAGCCCCCTTTCTCCAGATAGAACATTCCAGTCTGGGGGTCAAGGTCAGGGTCACCACCCCCGGCAACAGAGGTCACACTGGAAGTATTCAAGGTCATGTGCTCTATTTGATGACCTTCAGAGGTCAAGCTTATGGGAACAGCCGTTAGCATGTTAGAGTCATCTTCTAAATTTTCTGCCATGCTCGTCTCAATAGTCTGGCCATTATCCGACTGAAACATGGACGAGGCATATTCAGACTCAGATTCGCTCTGATTCAGCAAGTTTATGGCCTGTTCCAGAGGGTAGAACTGCTGCTGGTGCTGATTCAAGTGGTCGGACAGTTGACTGATGTCCACATTGGATGACCTCTGAACCGTGACCTTTGGCCTGGTGACACCACTGGTGCTGGCGGCCCCATTGGCCTGCTGCATGTCTAGAAGGGACTGAATGGCTGCTGCAGTGTCCGCAGACTCTGCTGTGTGTGTGAACGTGTTGCCTGACTCGTCTGTGACGTCGTACTCAAACCATTCGTTGCTGGGCATTGAGGTGTTTACTGGAATGTAGTATAGCACAGTTATGACATTGAATGACTTACAGACAAGATAGTCTTTTATTATACTGGGTTTGCTTTGTCATATTTAAATAGCTGCAACTGGCAAAAGCAATGTGAATTTTGATACACATTGGAGGGGCATGAGTTATAATGGAATGAAGCATAGCACAGTTATGACATTGAATGACCAACGGACAAGATAGAGATTTTTATTATAGATATTATATGGTTGTTTTTTAATAGCTTCATTTAGTTGAAGAAATTAAAATTTTGATACACAATAACATTAGAGGGGTGTGATTCTGGAAACACCTCAGGGTAGGAAAATTCCCGATGCCTCAGTACATGATGCACCATGAATCTTCATTTTTAAATTGATTGAGCAAAGTTGGTTACAATTAGTAAAACATTTTTCCAATTATAAGGCAATCACCTGAAAGATGGACAAATCTCAGCATGACTTTACCTCACAATTATTAAATATATTAAATGCAATTAATATGATTTTAATGTATTGAAGTTAATTTCACTAGGAAAAGTAAACAATAAAACAAACAAACTCTCCGAAAAAAACACTTTTTAACTTTTCAAACCACCAAACACAAATTTACAATAAAAACTTTCCAACTCAATTTTAGTCTGACTACTTTCTTTTAAATCAAAATCCATATCATTATTTGTCAGATGCTATTGCCCATTAAAAAAAACGAAAAAAAAAAACAAACAAAAAAAACGCTTGAACCACCACACACAAAACAACAAGGACAAAAAGTTTCCAACACACCTTTACCCTGACCACTTTCTTTTAAAACAAAAAAAATATATAATAATTTATCTGATAGTCTTTTCTGCCTTTCAAAATAACAAATGAAAATCACAAAGAATATACACTTCAAACCACCACACAAAAAATGACAAGTACAACTTTTCCAAAAATCATACACACTTTGCTATAAACATAATATTAAACCATATCATAACTTGTCAGACAGTCTTGTCCGCCTTAAAAAAAGGGCCAAGTAAAACCTTCCAACACACCTTTAGACTGACCACTCTCCTGGGCGGCAGACGTCAACGCGGCCAACTGTGACTCGTCGAGGTTCACGGTTACCTCTCCTGACTGCCCGTCGCCCCCTCCGTCCGGCATGATGCCTGCCGCTGTGATCAAGTCGTGGAGGATGGTGGACGAGGCTACACTCACTTCCTGGGACTTGGCCCTCTGGATGCTAGCGCTGATCTGTGGATTGGAAATAACATGGCTTTTTTCCTTCTTTAGCTAGGGCCTTATATAGGCCCCTTCCCCCAAGAAAGGCCCCTTCCCAGGGAAAATTTCTTAAAAAAGATGCAATTTTCCCCAAATTTCAAGCTTTCTTTGGGAAAAAATTTCCCCTTTCTCAGTTTTGACGATAATTTTTCCCCCAAAATGGATAGCCAGGACCTTAACCCAAATCAAGGAAAAAAGCCCTGAATAAGTAATACTTTTTTTTGTTAACCTTGCATTTAACGATAATGACGTCCATAAGAATTATAACATAACTGAATAATTGGGTAGGAGGCAACCTTCGACTTTAGCAACTTTGCTTCCTGGATACTTGCGCTGATCTGTTGAATTGAAATAAGTTATACTCTGTTATTTGTGAATTATTTTATTTAACTCTTACAGGGCTGGAACCGGATTTTGAAGGCAAAGCTGTTTGCTATTCTGATAGTATTGTTTGAAAAAAATCGAAGAAAATGCTAATTTTAGAAATTCAGCAGACGACATTTTAGCAAACGACAAATTTCCCAGCATGCAAAGGGTTAATGATCATTAGAGAGATTCCATTCTTGAATGATTGTGCTGGATGCAACCTTCGCCATCGGCAACTCGGCCTGCTGGATACTAGCAATCATGTGTTGGTGAAGCAGTAAAACCAGAGGGCATCACATACCATTGTGTAGAAAATATATATGAGCCTTGCTCGCTCTTCGAAAAAAGGGTTTAATGCATGTGCGTAAAGAGTCGTCCCAGATTAGCCTGTGCAGTCCACACAGGCTAATCAGGGACGACACTTTTCGCCTAATCTAGAATTTTGCTAAGAAGATACTTTATATTACAAAAAAATATCATAAAAGCGGAAAGTGTCGTCCCTGATTAGCCTGTGCAGACTGCACAGGCTTATCTGGGACGACACTTTACGCAAGTGCATTAAACACTCTTTCACAGAGCCAGACTCAAATTTAATAAAACCCTAATTGTTGTGATCTGGCGCAGTTAATGCCTTTTTTTCTTGTATTCTGTCCGTTATCTTTGTCCATTTGCGCTACTTCTGAACAAAATATATTTCTGGTTGGGAGCTTAAGGGAAATGTTGACACATACAAACCTGTTTAGCCAGATCTCCGTGCCCGGGTGTGGTGACAATAACCTTTCTCTGGGCATCTTGTGACCTCGACAGGTTGGCAGTGGTCGTGGTGACAACGTACTGTTTGGTTGGATCCTGCTTTTGCAAAAAGCTCACAAGTTCCTGCAAAAAATATCAGTACTTATAGCAAATTTAAAAGTACAAATAATCAACAAAGATACTCTTATTACAAATATCTTTATTAGTTCATACGTACAATATAACTTATTGAATTAGTGCACACAATTTTTGTAATGAGAAATAAGTACTGACTCATATAATGAATGCAGTTCTTAAAAGTGAAGATAGCAAAACCATACTATGACAAAAAACAACAAGAGATGTGTTTGTCAGAAACACAATGCCCCCTATTGCGCCGCTTTGAAATAAAATTTCAATATATCATTTGGCAGGTTTAGAAATTATCTCCCTTCTAAAACTTATTACTTCCCTTGGATTGTATTTTTTTACCTTTGACCTTGAAGGATGACCTTGACCTTTCACCACTCAAAATGTGCAGCTCCATGAGATACACATGAATGCCAAATATCCAGTTGCTATCTTCAATATTGCAAAAGTGATGGCAAATGTTAAAGTTGAAGCAAACAAACCAACAAACAGGCAGGGCAAAAACAATATGTCCCCCAGTATAGACTGGGGGACATAAAAACACACAAAATAACAATCACACGTGTGACTAACATCCCTTTAACTCTTTGTCAAATATGTTCATGGGAAAACATCTCAAGAATGTGTGAATACAATTGGCTAAAAAGTGTCTTGAACATCTACACTTAATGGTAATGACATATTTAAGTATTAATTTAATCGCTTAAAAAATGTGTAAGAAGTTTGATCCACAATATAATGGGGACAGACAGACTGACGAAATGGCAGGCTTTATGCCCCCTACCTAAAGGGGTATAACATTTCTAAAATGAAAAAAGCAAATTGATTGAATTGATATCCCCCGCCATTTTCAAAATTTTGTTACAGACGGAACGGCGGATGGACGGACAACGCCAATTCATAACAAATTTATCCAAGAAACTTCAAGAGGCCTGTATAGCCTTGCTTACCTTTTCAAAGGGGCTCGAAATGATGGCAGTATTGGCTTTACCCGCAATACCCACCTGAGTGCCTGTCAAACGTCTCTGCTGAGTCTTCTGAACCACAATCACATTCGGCTTGGAGCCTGGGTAAAGATAAAGGACATTCATGTCAGCGTCAACCAGGCAATTTAACAAAAAGAGCCGCACTCTGGGAAAACTGGGCTGTATGCATGTCCGCACATGCTAATCAAGGACGACACTTTCAGCTTTTATGGTATTTTTTGTTTAATAAAAAGACTCTTCATAGCGATAAACCAGATAAGGTGGAACTGCAGGGGCTAATCTTGGATGACACTTGCATTAAACTCTGTTTTCCCAGAACGAGACTCATATATACAAAAGCACAGGATTTTTTGGTGAAGTAAAAGACATTTTGGTCAGAATACTGTGACAATAAATTGAACATTATATAGTTGATCATCATCTTCAAAATTATGCCATTCTTCAAACAAGTTTGTCCATACAGACAGACAATTGAGAGATGTCAATCATAATATTCATAATCATTATAGAAATAGGTTTAGAAATGTTTAATCTTGGATGATTAAAATATCACAAGCACAACTTCATTTCATGAAGAACAGTTCATGTAAGTTTAAATGTTGTATGTTGAAAACTGTAGGGATACTTTGTCCGACAAGTTTGTCACTACAGACAGACAGACAGACAGCAGGGGTTTTTCTGCCTATTTTGGGAAAAGGAGTCTGACCAAATTGGGAATTTTTTATCGACAAAATTGGCCATTTTGGNACAATACTGATAATACGCCGGACGGGCTTGCTCGGTTCCTTGTAGAAACTAAACTCAAAATCCCCCCCCACATAATCCCACAAACTTTATGCCTGTCACTGTTCATGACAAGAATAGCAATAAGTTTGAGATGTGCAATTTGTATGACAACAAAATTCAAGTGATGTGTTTGAGAAACACTATGCCCCTTTTTGAGCGATTTTGACCCATATATTTGAACTTTGACCTTGAGGGATGACCTTGACCTTTCACCACTCAAAATGTGCAGCTCCATGAGATACACATGCATGCCAAATATCAGGTTGCCATCTTCAATATTGCAAAAGTTATGACCAAGGTTAAAGTTTTGGGACAGAATGACAGACAGACAGACAGGTTAAAAACAATAAACCCCCTCTTCTTCGAAGAAGGGAGCATAAAAAAGGATTGTTAAGTGCTGGATTACTTTTCCAATGATGGTGGGTTCAATTCCCAAACTAGCCACATAACTTGTGTGGAGATTGTTAGCTGAAGATTTTTCTAATACATGTAATCATCATTAACATTATTTTCATGTTCAAACATAATCACACAGTCGCAATAAGAAATCCACTTAACCCAAAGTCCAGCGTATATTCAAGCCTCACCTGGCAGTGACTGACCGGTGCGTGTCACCATGGTTACGGAGGTTGGCTGGGAGGTGTTGGTCACTGACCCCGCGCTGACCACCACCACAGGGGTCCCACTGGCATTCACAAGCTGGCTGGGCTTGGGCAGGATCTTGCTGGTGTTGCCGGACACACTCTGGGTGATTATCTTCATACCTGTGAACATAAAATACAAAGTTGGATATGAGAATGAACTCTAAGTTGATCAGATCCTTTGCGAGGACTCGGAATGTGTCCCTGCACTCCTAAAACCTGTGAACAAAAAATACCTCTGAGCCTTACTCTGGGAAAACAGGGCTTAATGCATGTGCGTAAAGTGTCTTCCAAGAACAGCCTGTTGCAGTCTGCATAGGCTTATCAGGGACGAAATTTCCCACTTCAACGGAATTGTTTTGCTCCTAAGATCTCTTCCTAACAAAATTTTGGTGAAGGTGGAAAGTGTTGTGCCTCATTAGCCTGTGCAGACTGGGGCGATACTTAACGCACATGAATTAAACCCAGTTTTCTTAGACCGCGACTAAATTTATAGCCTGATACGCAAAAATTAAGTTAAGCAAAACTTTGTCAAGCTCAACGAATTCCAACACTGTATTCAATATCATTAAACAGTCCTGCAGTCAACAAAGTGTCCCCCTACCTCCCTCCTGTCTGATCTGGATGGTGGGTTTGGCCCCAGTTTTGAGGGCCTGCACTGTCTGTGGGGAGGGCTGCACTGGCTGGGGACTCATGGGGATCACTACCCCGGGTCGGCTGGAGGGCACCTGAAGTGGAGGAGAAACACAAGGTATGAAGAAGGGAACAAAATGAACCGGGTTCTGCGAAAAGTGGGCTTAATGCATGTGCATAAAGTATCCGCACAGGCTAATCAGGGACGACACTTTCCGCTTTTATGGTATTTTTCTATTAAAAGAGGTCTTTTCTTAATAAAAATCAAGTGTAGGCACAGGCTAATCTGGGATGACATTTTACGCACATGCATTAAGCCCAGTTTTCAGAGAACGCTGCTCAAATTATCCCCATTTTGTTTGGTTACAGTGCAGAACTTCCTCTATTCATCAGAATAGCCAATGGCTACAAATAAACATATTTGGCTTACGCAAATTTTAGTTGGCTACAACTTTTTTCTGCATAAAACATAATACGATAGCCAAAATTAGAAGAATTTCTAGGTTCTACAGTAGATTGTGCAAAAAAAAATTGATCCAAAGGCAGCCCTATTGTCTTGTTACAGGACATTAGGATCTGTTTTTACTCTTAAAGAAATCATCAATCTCTAGTATCAAGCCAAACACAATAAATAGACTAAAATCAATTGTGGAAGTCTGTACTAAAAAAGATACTCTACAATTGGTTAACCCGGTATCAGTGCAAAAAGTCAAATGTTCATGTCCAGAAGTCCATTTTTATATTTAAAGAACACCTCAAGAGTATTTTGAATCCTCTATTTAAGCCACACGACTTATTGCCATTTTGAATATTGTTTTCGTTAAGTTAACCCTTAAGATTTTACATTGCCTCAACAACACAAACAACCATGCCCCCACCACACATGTTAGGACACATAAATTTGCCAAAACTTATGACAGACAAATTTCCTTTCTTGGCAATTATCAACACATTTATCTGTGATAGTTTGAGCTAGAACCACCAATAGTTAAAGAGGAGTTGAAAACACAATTTTTTGCAACTTTACATTATATAGTGAAAAACAGACCAAGGGCAAAAATCCTGCCCAAACTCATCACAACCAAAATCGTTTCTTTAAAATCATCTCAACAATAAGATCATTCAACTGTGAACGTTTGAGCAAGAGCCACCCAGTAATTAAAGGGGAGAAAGAAACATGGCAACTATAAATAATGTAGTAGAAAAACAGACAAATTGCCATACTTTGTCAAAAATTGAGTATCCATCCAGTATTGAGCAAGATCCACCCAGTAATTAAATAGGAGCTGAAAACGCAATCTTTGGGTATTAACAAACACACAAGTGTGATGATTAATGCCTTCCTCTTCACGAAGGGCCTAAACCCCCAACTTTTATCATTTGATTCATCCGTTTTCATCACAAGTAAAATTTTCTGTCGCTGCACAGTTTTGAAGAGAGCATAAAATACCCAACTTTCATGTTAAAAAGTAAATTGTTGTCACCTGTAAAATTTTCTGTCTGGGCACAGTTTTGAAGCGAGGCTTGGCTGTGCTGATGGTGGGGGTGAGGAAAGCAGTGGTGGAGGTGCCTATAGCAGAAGCTGTTGATACCGTGGTGGTGGCTGAAAGTGTGTACAGGACTTTGTGTCAGGAAAACATTTAAATTGACAGTATTATACCAAATATTCTAGAACAATACTCAATTATAAGCCAATAAATGTTGTTTAATCCAAAGTATAGCACACAGGACTTTGTGTCAGAAAAATAACATTTGAGACTTGCTCTGGGAAAAGGGAGCTTAATGCATGTGCGCTAAGTGTCGTCCCAGGCTAGCCTGTGCAATATGCACTGGCTCATCAGGGATGAAACGTTCCGCCTCACCTGGATTTGCCCTCAGCAGAGACTTCCTTTGAACAAAATGTACAATAAAAGTGGAAAGTGTCGTCCCCGACTGCACATGCTAATCTGGGAAATACTTTGCACACATGCATTAAGCCCCCTTTTACCAGAGTGAGGCTTATTTAAATTGATCCTCAATATTATACCCTTATTTTTTCAATACAACACTCACTTATCATCCAATAAATATTGTCGAATCAATAACATTTTATAAATATTTCATTTCACAAATATTGTCATTACCACTAAAATAACTGCTGAAAGACATGGCTCATTTAGATTGGCTCCAAACAAAGGCAGAAACAACTAGATTTCAAGCATAATCACTTAATTACAAAACTGATATCAAAACTAACCCAGACTCGCATTCGTGGTGACAGGCAGGTACGTGGTCGTCATGGAAACAAGGCTCCCTGCACTGGTACCCACAAACTGTTGGTTGGTTCCCGGCAGAAGGACAGACTTGGAGGGCAGGGAGGTTGTAGAGGTACCCGTGGAGACGGTGGAACGCATCACGGGCATGGACAGAGTCTTCTGGGGGGTAGTCATCTGGGTGGAGTGGCCTTGACTGGACACCAGTATCACCTGTGATACAGCAATAGANACACCGCTAACAATATCCTACCCCTTCCTCGATCTCATTCGTTTCTCTCTTCCTTTTAAGACTTAAATATGCCCAAAACAACACTTTTTCCCTTGGAATTGTCTATAAAGTCAAACTCGGCGTTCGTTTCGTCTGCCATTTTGAGAACTATTACAAAAGCCGACAAGAAGATTAATAACCCGAAAGAGAATTGTGGATGTTTAAAAGCCGGTCGTGTAACTTATCAGAATACTGTTACGTAATTTGTTTTGGATCATTATTACTTCTGTTTATAATAACATTAATTTACATTTTTATTATGTAATTAATTGTGTTTTTTATCGTATTTACATAAGCTTCATCTTAAAAATAACAGTATGACACGCAAAAGCAGATCTTGCGGACTCCCATGTAACAATGCTACTCCGTATACTAGACTTTTAAGAATGCTTGTTTTACGAAACACATTTATTTTTTCTAAACACCGATTTGTTTTGTTTACTTTGATATCATTATTTGGGATGGCTTTTCTGGGCAAAATGTGGATGTTTTTAGAATTTTCGTACCGGTATGATGAAAATCGTATCGCAATACAATATGCTGATTGCGTATTGCGATATATACCGATATACCGGTATATTGTTGCAGCACTATCCATGACCATAGGGTAAACCTGCTTTTTTCTGTCTATGGGTTGAATACTGTGCAAATGTGTCTTTGTTTTAATAATGTCTAGACTTTCCTGAAAAAAAACTACCATAGAATATTCCTCTGTCAATTTAAGCTATTCAATTGCACTCTTCAACAAAAAATTGTGAACAAGTAAGTTTAACATATAAGCCGCACTCTGGGAATAAAGGGTTTAATGCATGTGATAGAGTGTCGTTCCAGATTAGGTTAAACTGGATACCCTAACAAGAGACCTCCTTTAAGCAAAATTTTTAATAAAAGCGTTAAGTTTCGTCCTTGATTAGCCTGTGCGGACTGCATGGGCTAATCTGGGATGAAACTTTACGCACGTGCATTAAGCCCAGTTGTCCCAGAAGGCCGCTCAATTCATTACCTTCTGTGTCTGACTCCCACTGGCCACAACTCTGGGCTGAGCCTGAGGGCTCTTGGTGATGGTGATCTTCTTGGGGGACACACTGGTGGGGACGCTGGCCATGGTGGTGGTGTACGTCACCTGGGGCGGGGGGTGGGGTGGGGAGAACAGGTTCTCGGAGGAGGTGCTGTGACGACGATGGCGGGAGTGGACATCTTCGTCTTCCTCAGTGTTCAGGCCACCTGTAGGCAGAATATTTTGAAAAATATGTTAGGGAAAAATACATTCTGAGTTGTGATTTTGGAAAGACCAAAGGTGGAGAACACACTTTCCCTCCTTACACTTTACATTTTTCCAGAATGACTTCCTTATATTCCCAACTGAAGGTTTTCAAAAGAAAAAAATGTAAATAAAATTCAACATAAAGTTAATTTCCCTATTCAGCTCTATGGGTAGACCCTTAGTTAATACTATATTTAAAACACTTACTATAAATGTATATAAAACTATGTGTTACTGTTAGGATTTGTTAGAAAATACACCAAATTCCCAATTTAAGTGAAAATGATCCAAAGGGTGAAAAAAGACTGGAACAAAAATTCAGAGTTGTGAACAAAAACAAGGAACACACCTTCCCCCTTACATGTTCAACAAAAACTCTTCACTTTTAAATAGATCTTGCATATTTAAGTACTATTTGAGAAAACTATCTGGGCATTGAAAGGGAGAAAAATGGAGGAGAAATCACACCTCTGTAAATTTTACAAAACAAACTTCATACAAACTTCATACTCTTAAGCATGAATGTTAAATGTGGAACAGCCACTTAAAATATACTTGAGATTGTATGCTTGTAAAGATGCTAATGTACAATGGTGGTGAATGGATATGAAGGTTGCTTTGCAATCAGGTGTTTATGACTTTGATATCGTCTTTAGGAGCATTTATAAAGCATAAAACACCAAAGCATCAAAAACTATCCAAAGCTAAGTCTCCATGCAAGCCTGCTAAATCCAAAGTTTCATCAATATCAGTCTATGAAAAACAAAGTTATCAACCAGAAAACAGCGTTTCAATATCATCCGAGGTCGACTATACCCCAATCAAACAAGCAGGAATTGCAACTTCATTCGAAACCTGTTTAAAAAGCTCTGCACTGTTCAATTTTTAATCTGCCATGCTTAGTTAGATTCCATTTTTCACTTACGCTCACTGGTAACATGAACCTGATCTCAAAATAAAATAAAATAAAATTGGGGCTCATTGCAACCACTGCAAAATGTCTCACCTTTGATGTGAATGGACATGCCGCTGGGCAGGACCACCACGTTGGATGTAGGGCTGCTAGGTCTGGAGGTCCAGACTGGTGTGGGGGGTGGGGAGGACATACCACTGGACAGCGCTGTGAAACAATCTTTGGATTTACATAATGTTCATCATTTGTGAATAAATTAAGATGTTTACTGTTTTTAAGGTGTAGGAGTCAGTTATAGATAAAATGAAAATATAAATAAATAAATAATTGTTAAAATTGAACATATATATCAATAAATATATAAATGTTCAATTTAAGAAGAGATGTGTTTGTCAGAAACACAATGCCCCCTACTGCGCTGCTTTGATTTTTTTTACTTTTGACCTTTAAGGATGACCTTTCACCACTCAAAATAAGCAGCTCCATGAGATACACATGCATGCCAAATATCAAGTTGCTATCTTCAACATTGCAAAATTTCTGACCAATGTTTAAGTTTTCAGACGGACGGACAGACAGACTGACAGTTCAACTGCTATATGCCACCCTACCGGGGGCATAAAAATTAGCTATATGATTTAATATAAAGCTGCGAATAAACCATACTTTTACCAATATCTGCATTAAGCATTCATTAAGTATTTATGATAACTTAATATTTTCTCATGGGTGATCCAATAAAACCTGAAAAATGTAAACATACAAGAAATATGTTTAATTTTAATAGTAAACAATTAGCAACTCACCTATGACAGAAATTTTACAGAACTGTTACTTAATAAACACAAACGCTTTCAACATGTTCAATGCATAGTATTACTAGACCAATATCGTTAAATCAACAATTTTTCAGCAATTGTTAAAGAGACACTGCAACTCAGTTGAAGACAAGCGCGATCTGTTGCTATATGTATGTACAAAATGAGCAGATTAAAAGAAAAAGACCAGTTCTATTGGTTACGTACGTATGTTTTCCCTAATGCCAGTATTAGAAGGACTGGGTAGGGATGCGTTCTTCTCAGCTTGAATATTAGCAACCTGGTTGGCTGTAACAGTGAATGCTGTCTGTGGAACAAGACGCGGCATCAGAGGGACAAGCCTACGACCTTCAATCAACCACTCCTGTGTGCTGTTGGAAGGAGACATACTGAAAGAAGTTTAAAAAAAAGGTATACATGTATCTTAATTTTTCATTAAAATATTGTTCAGAACCAGGGGGAAAATCAGTCCAATGTTAGAGTAACACCTTTTTGGGAATTATTTTAAAACTGTGATTTTTTCTACCAGTTAAACATTAATAAATTACACTAGTTTTCGCACACTTAAAAAATGTGTCCATTTTTTTTATAGCAACAGATCAACATAGAAGGGCTTTTTCTCACCATTTTTGGAATATGACAGATACCCTTGAAATTGGGAAGTTGTGTGTCA
>VMBQ01002089.1:60898-72560 GCA_007657795.1 Dreissena rostriformis | reverse complement strand
GCGTCCCAAACGCGCGATTCCCATTCTATACATAGATGGTGACGTCACTACGTTATTGTCACTTCTATACTAAGACGCATCACACACCTCCATTTGGAGGCATTTATGACTACGACACAAAGAAGTCCGCGGATGAATGAAGAATTTGATTAAGAAGTACACATTATTGTTATGATTTAAAATTTAAGTGTTATTTTGTTCAGTCTTATGGTCTTAGGTTAGTATCAATTGAAATTTTCGTCAGGTTTCAACAATTTTGCTCTTTATTCATTTTTGTTTAAACTGTACTTTCACTTTCGCTTGTATAACAACATGGATTGACGAAAGTTTGCAATGAAATAGGGTTTTCAAAACCGCTTAAAGAGTTTCAAAAGGAGTGTCTGATGCATGTTTTGAATAGACACAATGTCATGGCTATATTGCCGACTGGGTATGGGAAAGTTTGACATTTTAAGTGGCTCCATTTGCATTGAAAGAGAAGTTCAAGTTGACTTGTTCAGTTTGTTCAATTTTGACACCCTTAAACAGTATCATGATGGTCCAAATGCATCGAGCAAACAAGGAATAAGTGCGTGTTTGCTTGACACGCACTGTCAAAGTGGTCCTCCTCTGTAGACGTTTCACTCCCAGTTTTGGAGTGAACTGTCTACATAATATGAAAATGTATATTTAATATAGAAGTTATTTGTAATTGTGGGATAAGTAAAAAAATAATTGTACCAACAAATTGCAAGTTGAACTTATTTTGAGCAAATTAACACAAATAATATGCAAGTGGGAAAATATGGATACGGTACATGAGTAAAAGCACTTATCTTTGAAGTCCTTTGATGGTTGTTTTTAGGGAAGCCTCGAACAAATTTTACCAAATAAATAGATCTAATTATTATTGTTTTTATAAGTGCCTGATAGAAATTTTGCTTTCAATAATTGAGATCATTGAAAAATTTAGTAAAAGCACAGCATTGATGTTCTTTTATGGTCATTTTAAGTGGAATAGTATGTTACAAATATAACAATTATAACTATTGTATTAATGAATTTAGATTAGGTGACATCTTTAAAGGCGGATAGTCATTCATTAGATGAGATAAGCACATTCTTTCGTTGAAAAATATATAACACTTTAATGACTTACCATAGTAAAATAAAGAAGCATAGAATCTGTTGCAGGTCATAAAATGAAAAACTGATGTTGAAGAAGCTATAAAAATATTTTTTACTGTCAGCACTGATAATTTCAAAATAAAAAAATAAAATTCCCTAGGCTACCTACCTACCTACCCTAGTTTTTTGGTGCAAATTTCAATATTATGAATATCATTGAGTTAAATTATTAAAATATCAATACGTTATTACATTTGCTAATTATATTATTAATAATGAAATAATTCGCAAGGACAGTGCAATTCTGTTTAAATTAGTCTATATTAGCTATAAGTAAAAATGAAAATATCAGTGACATCCAATAATTGGATTATATACATATGAATGCATGAATTCAACCAATTGACCCTATTTTATTGGATTAAAAACAACAAATAACTACAGTTCCACAACCGAGCCCAAGTTTACTCAAACTGAAATAATTCATCAATTGATCCTATTTAATTGGATTTAAAACAACAACATGTATAAGATACTCAGTAAGATTTTGAGAATATTCCATTTATTCCACTAGTACACCAACATGCATTTACTAATGATTTAAATGCATTCCTTAAACAGTTTAACAAAAAAATATGAACTCTTAATCCAAAGAAAACAACAAACAAGCTGCTTCATAGATAAGTTAATTAAAGATTTCATAAGGAAAATAATCATTTTGATAATAAATCAAGATAAAACTTCAACCAAACAATTATAAATTTATTGGGGGAGGGGGGGGGAGCATCAGCACTAAAACTAAAATGGGGGAGGGAAACGCTTGTGGAGGAAACGTCATGGGGGAAAATGTCTGGTGAGGAAACATCTTGGGGGGGGGGGGAACGTGCTGAAGTCCTGCTAAGGGCGACAGTATTGTTAATGTGCCTTTAGAAAAAAAGAAGAAATAATTGGTGTATGCCCAACCAGAAGCATTTCTGAGCACAACAATTGGAAGAGCAATATTGAGTACATTTTAAAGAGATATCATATAACTGTTTCATGCATTGCTGTTGATGAAGCCCACATGATCCTTGAATGGTAACTTTCCCAATTTTATACTTATTATATACTCTATAATCTAGCTCTTTTGTCACAAAATGAAAGGTTTTATTATCCAGCAGGTTTTGTGTTTGAACCTCACAAATTTTCTTATACCTAAGTCCCATCATATAATCATCATCACAATCATCAGCAGCATTATCATATTCATCATCATCATCATTAGCAGCTGCATCATTGTGTTGTACGAGCAGAATTCAATACAAATAAAAATAAAAACACAACCATTACAACTACTACTACTGCTACTACTACTAATTAATTAACTACTACAACAAGAACAACAATAACTACTACTACTAGAACTTACCACGCATTCCCATGTGCAACATAATTTACCTTATTACCAAAAAAAAACATGTAATTTGCAAAATGACTGGAGATGCTTTAAAATAAATGCAAATTCGAAACAAAACAACCTAAGCAATACATAATAAGGAAACACTACATTATTGAAACACTGATACCTAGTTCTGGCTACCATAACTTTAAATGTCGCTTTTTATGATTTTTGACTGGCGCGACTTTAAAGGCAACTAGTACATGTCTGTCAATACTATATAAACTGTACGCTGAAGTTTCTTTACCTCAATGTGACACCTTATGTACCAGTCCTTTTATGTACCAAGCCTTTTATGTACCACTTTGAAACTTTATGTACCACCTTATATATTATATAGATGTTATAGTCCATTCATTCATAGCAGTATGAATGGGCAATAATTATCTGTGCAAACAACTTTGATTAATTTGACTCGAATGTTGATTGAGTCAAATTTGAGTTAATCAAATATTGTTCCCACTATAACATTGCAAATGCAATTCATTGTACTGAATCAATTTGTTCTTGCTATCAGAAAAGTTTTAGTAATTTGGAAAAAAAGTTAAACATGAAAGAAGAGTACCAAACGACTAAGCAAAGCATATTTATTAAAAAGTTAAACAAACTGTTAATGTATCTTTTTGTTTATACATTCATAAACTATTCTGGTTATGAATACGTTTAGTAAATTATATAAAAAATGAGCATAAAAATTGAATGGAAAACATACAATATTATGTTAAGAAAAACAAAGCTGTAAAAATTCCACCTGTTTTACTTTGAGTTTGATATTGCGATTAGCACATTTAGCATTTTCAGTATCTACTGATAAATAAATATATGAAAGTGCCAAATGTCCATGATGATGATACCATGACGTCCTCCTCCAAATGTTCAATCCATCAACTTCCATTTGATTTCATCCCTAAATAATCCTCTCACACATTACATGTATGTTAGATTCCTTGCAATGTTCACAGCGTTTATTTTGAATCGATGACGTCCTCAAAATTGGTATTAAATTGTAAATATTTATTTATTATTTCGAAGATAACAGTCATTGCAACGTGTTAAGTGAATATTACATCGATACGCTGGCATGAAAAGTAGCTCCTTTTGAAGCACAAACTGCATCCAAGAATATATCATGGCTGACCCGGTTTGATGAGGCCTGTTTTTGATNTTTAGAAAAAAGGCTTTTTTATGTAAATGGCCGCCATTTTGGACGCCATTTTGGATGCCATATTGGTTATTTTAGTATGAAAACAAGCGATTTGTTAAATTATGCTATTATATCCTTATTTCAAAAGATTTAGGCACAACAAGAGTTATACTTTAAAAGAAATAATCTAATAAGTGCTCAAAGTACCCCTGATCTTAACTTACGGCGGCCATCTTGGACGCCATCTTGGATTCTGAGGTTTCCCGGATGGGAATTTTCGGGAACTTTGTGATTTCAGAATCTACAAGTTATAACCTTTCAGAAAATATAAGTTTCAAATCTGTTCCAATTTTGTCCGGGTATACCCTTCCACAGCCTGTACTATTAGTTGCGTTTACTCGTCGAAATTGTCAAGGTCGTCGTCGGTAAGGTTCTATAATGTCGCGCGACTCGGCCATTTTGTGTAAGTTGTTGTGGTTAAATTTCAAAGTGGCGGTAAATTTGTTTTTTGTTATTTTACAGTGAGGAAACAGGAATTGCAGCTTGAACAAAACCGTCTGTGTTCTACTTGAATGTATAACATATGGAACGCTGATTAAATTTGAATCGAGGTGTATGGCGATATTCTGTCTCGTTACTCTTCTTTTGCGTGGAATTCTTAAGGACTATTTCGAGTTTCGTATACGGGAAAGATCACAATTAATATTACTACGCAATGTTAGATTCAGATTTTATTTAGATTTAATGTGTTTTTTCTTTTAATTTATCAATTAAACACAAAATAATTGACGACTAAGAAAATTGATGGGATAAATAGAATACTAGGATTAGCGTTGAATCGAGAGAAGTTTATGTTGCTCGGCTCGAACACCGAAAGCGCTCGCCAAGGCTCGCGCTTCCGGCGTTCTAAGCCTCGCAACATAAACTTCTCTCTATTCAACGCTAACCTAGTATTCTCTATATATCGATCTGATCATTGAGACAATTGCTCGGTATTTTCTAGTTCATATGAAAGAAGATTGGATTTCACGATCAATGGTACGCCATATAGGAAAATTTTGGATACGAGCACAAATTTGGGTACGAAAAAAATTGGTACGAAAAAAAATTAGGTACGAAAAAAAAATTGGGTACGAAAAAAAAATTGGGCTGAAGCAGCATCGTCAAAAATAGTGTTTTAATAAAAAAAAAGCCGGGACGACATTTGACGCACAATTATGCCTAACCCACATGTTTAAGTAAAAAATAATAGCCTGTGCAGTCAGCCTGTGCTAACTGCACAGGCTAATCCGGGACGACATGTTACTCACAATTATGCCTTACCCTCATGTTTTATTAAAACAAATAGCCTGTGCAGTCAGCCTTTGCGGACTGCACAGGCTAATCCGGGACGACACTTTACGGATAATTATGCCTAACCATCATGTTTTATTCCAAAAATAAAATAAATAAATAATTAGCCTGTGCAGTCAGCCTGTGCGGACTGCACAGGCTAATCCGGGACGACACTTTACGCACAAGCATTATGCACAGTTTTCTCAGAACAAAGCTCAGAACATATGACATATATGGCAATCTGGTTATATTTTTTATTATGATGTATCATAGAAATCAACACTTGTGATAAGAATAGTTATTTTTCAATTTGTTGTATATTTTAATAAACATTTTCTTCGACATTTGCCAATTGTTGTTGTTGTTTCCCATATTTCAATGATAATCAGCGAGGTATGCCGAATGAAAAAATTGCGCTAACTCATTCAGACCATCTCGGTCTTTAAGGTAGGTCGCCATTGAGATTGTTTTCATGGTATGATAACTTAGACGAGCTGCTGAAGCAGCATCGTCAAAAAGTACCGATAGAGTCTTAATGTTATTGCATACATGAACTCAATAGAAAGCAATCATAAAGATGTATAAAAACTAAAAAAAATCCCATAAATAAAACGCCCCAGCATTACCATGTTTCAGATGGTTTATGCTATATAAACTGTATCACCACTCCTGGACACGGTATCATGTTCCATTGTACATGGTTTCTATTTTATATAGGCATGAACTGGTAAATACTTTTTAAAAACTCCCCTGTTATATGATTACTAATATGATATTGAAAGGGTTGCTTTTATCATCGTAATTAATGTAAATCAAGTTACCATGGGAATATCCTGTTACTTTGCATGATAAATAACCTGTTTTGAAATATATTGTCTTCATCTATTAAACACTTCATATTAATATATTACAAGAACGAATATGCAGCATTCAATACCAAAAGATGGTCAATGTTTAACTTTGAGTGTAACAACACGTAAATAATTTTCTTGAAAAACATGTTTTGCAGGATAATAATTTATTCTCAACACAAGCATTTAAAACATTTTTTATGTATAGTTTGTATACTTAAAGGAATAGTAAATATAGAAAACCTTTCCAAAGACAGAGTTGTGACATGGGCCTCAATTTTGCATGAAACTCTGGCAAATCAAGATTAATTATCTACTCATTTACAGTACAGCTCACGCAAAAACCAACACAGTCCGCGGCTATGGACAGATTCTTTTGTTTTCGAAGTTTCTGCCCATCCGCAACGAGTATTCAATCGGCATATTGCCGAGGCACACGGCCATAATTCGCGGAGTGACGCCGCATCTATTTCTGCCTCAGCATCGATCCGCCGGATCACGCCGCATCTTAACACGCGGCGATTCGCCATGAAGAAATATTTAAAATATTGATTGTATACTATAACAAATATTAAATATTTTTCAAATTAACGAATATTAGAAATAGAAACAGACAACACGCTGATATGTTTACTTCTACGCGACTGTGTTATCATTTTGGCAGCTTCTCTGCATACTTCATACAATTAACAATGGATGTCATCTGTCAGCACAATAATTGTGTAGGTCAGTAACCATATCGAAGAAACTTACACAGTTTAATCCCGTAGATGATCTCGGAAACGAGACTTGCTTTAAACATTGAAAAAAAAAAACGATATTAATTTTCATAAGATTTGCTAAAATACGCAGACGACACAAATATAAATAATGTTGACCATTTGAATAAAAACCAACTGTTTATTTAAAAAAAAAAGATAACTTTCACTTTGTTTGATGACACGCCCCAGTCTTGTATTTTGAAATATTTGACAGTATGAGCTGTGGTGCTTAAATTATATATAATGCTTTTTAGAGAAGCATTCACAAAACAGCGTTCCTAACCTGAACCCTGGGGTCCTTTGCACTAAGTGAGCCCCATTAATGGCCTATAAGGTTAAATGTGCTTAATTCATCAGAACCCTTCACCTTACAGCTATGTTACATGACAGGTTAGCATGCTGCAGAGGGTGACTAAAAAGTCAAAGGGAACATAAAAAGCTGCTACATGATGTAAGATACACAGGAGATTATATATGTGCATGGTTAAATAAAGCTATGATACATACAACATTGAACAATATATAAAAACAGGCCTCTCACCACTCGGAGAAAAAAAAAATAATAATAAAAAAAACGTTCCTATCCTACCTGTTTTTTAAGCATGTCACAGGAACCAGACATATTATTTTCTTTGGCCCAACACTGCTGCAAGGCGGGAATGAAACATATTTAAGGCTATACAAATAAATCACATTTCTGTTAGTCAAGAATGAAACAGATGTAAAGTTATAAAAAATTATTTCCCCTCGATCGATCGATAGTGCATTAAAGAACTATCTTTCTGCAGGAGGGGACATACTGAGTTTAATACACTGCTACATTAGGTAGCCGTATGACGTTTTTAAACGAGTTGAGTACCAGTCACGCGACAGGTACGACAGGAATAAGATACACACAGGGGTAAAGAAGACATTTTTGTTCTCACTTTTCTCAGATTTTGCCATTCATTCGTATCTGAGCTAAAAATCCGTTAGTTGTGTTAACCCATTTATGCCTAGCGTCTAGAAAAAAGGCCAAATGGCAAACAGCGTAGACCCAGATGAGACGCCGCATGATGCAGTTTGTGCGCTGTTTGCTTAAAGGAATTTCTGTAAGAAATATTCTAAATATAGAAAAAAATATGCTAGACATCCCTTATTTTGGAAGACTCGATACACTAATTTTACATAATAATTCGCTAACGCGATGTATAGCCCAGCTGAGTCAAGTGTATCTCCATAATGAATG
Organism: Dreissena rostriformis; assembly: GCA_007657795.1. NCBI lineage: Eukaryota > Metazoa > Mollusca > Bivalvia > Myida > Dreissenidae > Dreissena > Dreissena rostriformis. The sequence continues at coordinate 64,696 of VMBQ01002089.1, read as the reverse complement.
TGTTATATAAAATATGTCATACATGATGATGATGGACATTATGATAATGATTATGACGATGATTATGGTGACCATAAAAATATGGAGTGTAGTGACAAACACCGCTGTAATGCGCTTTCCGGTGTAATTTCAACAAACGTCAAACGTACTTTGGTATTGAACACCTACGTTAGACTGACACTGACACGTTAAACAAAAAAAAAGACTAATCATTATCATGCTCAGTTCATAAAGACTTCTCATAACGAAACTATCATAATGTAAATTGCATAATTTATTATATGGACGACTTATGACCCAGTTATCAGGTGAAAAATGTGAAGCGCCTCTGAACGCACATACTGTATGAAAAGGGCGCTATATAAATGTGGTAAAATAAAAAAAAAATACCTCGAAGGCGAATTCGCAGCACTTTCATCAACCAAGTGTCACAGGACGGTTACAATACAACTAGAAAATTTGCTACTGCCAGTGCCGACATGTATCACGAGGTGGTAGTCATACGTCGCTTTCCTACATTAAAAATGTAAAAACACAATTAGTGTACGTCTGCAATAAAAAAACAACAGAAATCAAATGTGTAGACAGAAGTAGAATCACCAAAGAGCTGATTTTTCGTTACTTCATGTAGTAATACACACATGTGTCGTATTATTATATAATACTCTGCATTAATTCTTGTACTAAACGGTATGTAGTGCTTTTGTTGCATATATGCCGCTTTGTTACACGATGTACGTATTTCGTATTTCGGTCACTTTTTGTTGAATTAATGTTCCTGTTTTAAAATTTAAAATAAGGATGTTATTGCACATGTTATGCAACAAACCCATCTTAACCAGCACGCAACATTGCATGCATTTGTAAAGTCGGACATAAAAGTCTTCCTTTAGTCGTTGAATACATGTTGCCTCTTTTGATAAAACACACAAAAACACCGCGCAACTGCAGCGTCAAAACAAGAATTTATAAACATATTAAATAGATGGTCTCGTAAGATCACCGGCAGAGATATATTTGTGTTAAACGTTTAGTTAAACTGGGACGCTAAATGTACCTTGTTTATATTGATTGTATACGTCATTCTGGTCGGCACTGTATTTATCTGCCATACTTATTAAGATATAATGCAAACTTAACATTTTGTAAATGAGTATCACAGTTTTTACATGCAAAGCAGAACGCTCTAACGTGCATGACTAGGCTGACTACGAAATGGCTTAATGCACTGTTTTTACGCATCTCTGTTTAATCACCGCTTATTATAATTGAGAGGGAGTGGGGGCGTAAAAAAACCCCACTTAAAACCACGTAACAATGTTATATACTAGGTACATTCTTAGCTACATTTGCTTAGTGAATATAAAATCCGCCATTGTATAATTATTCAAAAGGTAAGTCAGTTTTATAAGCTTTACTATAAAATTGTGTTTCAAATACAAAGGTTTGATAACAAAGCTCGAATGCAGAGCAGAAAAGGCTATTGTGTGAGAAAAAAGACGGTTACAAAAATATTGTCCAACAAGAACAAACCAAAACAACAAAAACACATTTGGTGATCTGAAGTAAATACTTTCCGCATCTTAAATACCGCATTCAACATGTCTATACGCACAAAAAATGTCGTTAAAGGATGTCGCGCAAAACAGAGTCTGACAAGGAAAATGTATGCATGGATGACCGATAAGATACTTTAACGTCAGGCAAACAAAGATGTCGAGGACGCTATACAACTCATTCAAAAAGCTATGCAAGAGTAAATTACAACAAATAATAAATAACAGCCGCAACAACATTGTATATTGGTAATGGTAGTTATAATTGTTCCCGAAAATATATAAGATCAAATATAATAACAAAACGCTTAATTCAATCAATATTTAGAATCATAACTTACTCTATTAATGAGAATATCATTACAAATTAATGTATAGATTGTTAGTGGATACAAAAGACGCGTGAATACATCGAATGCCAATAAACACCTTTTTGTTGGGGAAGGGGTGGCATCAATTCTAGAAAATATGTGTTAATATATGTTTTCTTGTTTTATTTTTCTTTAGAATAATGTTTTTGTCTCAATTGCATAAAGTGAGTTACTTTGATCATCCTATGTCGAGCGTCCGCCGGCGTGCGATGTGTGGTATGAGTGCTAATGTGTATCGTCAAATGTTAGATCGTAACAAATCTAGAGGCCACAGTTTTCATCCAATCTCCATGGAACTTAGTCAGAAAATATTGGACAGTTCATAGAATTTCGGTCACATGCTTAAAAACTTAGTTATGATAATTTTAAAGTTACACATTTGGTAAGATGACTGGCTTTTATGCAGGGAACTAGTCATTTCATTGCATTATTTGTAATATTATAAATGTAAGTCAAATTAACGATTTTTAATATGATACTTGTATGTGTATTAGTTAGTGTCTAGTGGATGCATATATACATTTGAAACCAGAGGACATTCTGTGAGGGATATGATATCATTGTTTGAAGAGGAGGTTGGAGTAAAGGGCAGCCAACGTGAGACGAAAGAAATTACTATTTGATGAAAGAGGAAAGAATATAAGGAAACACATGGGTATTGTGTTTGGGATGTATCCCCTGGATGAGAGGAAGTGTGCATTATTTTAATATAGTGGAGCATTGACTTTAGCCATGAAACACATGGCAATTATACTCCATATCAATTTTATATAATGGACTATACAGTCCCATGGTATTTCACATGCCGGGGGTGCGGCGTGGTGAATATAGTGTTTTATTGACGGTAACTATCATAAATACGTATTTATAATTTAAAATTTGACTATAAAAGTATACAATATGAGCATTAATATTACACCCGGTTTGCAGTTCCGATGTCTCAGAGCAATTCTACTGGCTTTGTATTGGATTGTTTCAACCATTTAAATGGCATTTGGCGATGCAAATGAATAGATTACTGCTCCAAACTCTATCTTTGAAAATATAATAGACTTGTAGAAGGTGTAGAAGGAGGTTATTTTTATCTGATACAAAAGCTGTGCCTATCTAAATTTTCATAAAATTTAAGTCCCTTTCGCACCGTTCAGCCAAATATTTAGAGCGGTGAGTGATTTTTTACTGTTTCACCGTCTTTAAAAAAATAATATTATGTCGCCAAAATGTAAGTCCAACGTGTGCTGAATTTATTCGCGATATAGTACACCTACTGTTTTCTTGGGAGATATGTTAAATCCCAATTTAATAGACCTTGCAAACTCGAGTCTAAATCTACCTAAGCCATCTCCTCTCTTATGTAAGACTCATTTCATGTATCAAAGTCATCTGCAAACTGGGGTATAACCAGACCTGAGTCGTTGACAAGTTCAGTGAGTCCAGAGTGAGAACGGAATTCCCAACATCTCAAGATCACACTCTTCAGTATAAATGGACCAGTATAAGGGACCGGTTCTTATTCGTGACTATCCTAATAGCTAATGCCTCAAAAGCCGTACGACCATATGCTTAAAGCCCCCTTACTACTCAAAACCAACGACATTTTCGTACAATATTTCGTAAAATAAAGTTAAATAATTTAAAATCAGTGTTCCTTATAGCCGAAATTTCAACGCCGGATGGTGTCTGGTAAGATAGATTTTTTGTAGATACAAAATGCTCGTTTTTATTTTTTTTGTGACACAATGAATTCCATTTTAATTTCCCGCAAATATATCCCTCCCTCCCCCTCCCTCTCTCCATCCCCCCCTCTCTCTCTCTCTTTCTCTCTTTTGCTCTCCCTCCCTCCCTCCCTCCCTCCCTCCCTCCCTCCCTCC
>VMBQ01002089.1:43894-55654 GCA_007657795.1 Dreissena rostriformis | reverse complement strand
TTGTCTGAAAATGCTTGTTTTTCCTCGAGCATAGACAGTCTGTCTAGCAATGATTTAAATTCCTCATCTGTTGCCGCTTCAACGGGTATAATCACGAATAAAACACCAATTGCCCAAACTAACAGTATGGTCTTCATTGTAGTAATCATGAGTAATGAACGTTAACATCGGGAATGTCAACGTTTTCACATTTTAATACTGGTCGGATGATATCGTATCTCTTTGAGTTGCCACAATTTGAATGAGAATTTTTTGTCTCTGGTCTTTCAGTTTCATCTTAATCGACGTATGAAAAGCTATAAAGATAACTTACTCTAGACCGCACTGTATTTCTACTTCAGTTGGCATGGCAAAATATGTCGTAGACCTTAAGCGCCTTTGATGGTTATAGGTCAAACGCGACCTGGTTGACCGGTAAGCGCGTCTACTAAGTTACTTACATACAGTTATACAAATGTGCTTTTATGCAGTGATTCATAACATTTAATCTACTCTCCACGGCTTGTCACAGACACGACTTGGGAAAGAAATGAGTAATCCTCCATTTTGCAACAATCTCGAAAAAAACTTATTGTTTTGAACCGTTTAAAAAGGTTTCACAATCAATACGATTGACACGACCAAATTTAAGGTCTGGTAACACATGATGCGATCCCCAAGATAAGTTATAATCATGGCGTTAATTGTGATGGCGGGAACCTATTAATACATGTAGATTGTATGTAGAGCTATTGTTTTTGATTTAAAATTTTAAACAAACAAAATGTTTTTTAAAACGAATAGAAAACCTTATGTGGTTTTGTTGCAAATGAATACTATTCTAATGCAAAGCTCTTAAGATAGTAGTGTCGCATGGAACGTTCATAGCTGAACAGTAAGAACGGACGCGTGAAAATAGTTTGTGGCAATATATTTATAGTACAAGTATTCCACCCCAACGGCAAAGGAATAGTAACGCTTTCTTGTATTTTTCAAGTAGCATTATTTTTAACGATTTATGCATAAAGTGAGGATGAGTGTATACATGTGTATAACATGTCCTCAAATCTTTCAACAGCAGTCAACATATGCATTTTTTCAATTTTTATTGTGGCCACAATAAATACCCACTGAATGATGAATATAGAGCGCCGGCAATTCCAGTGGTTTGAACTTCGATAGTTTGGACAGCTACTTCATCCCCTGCATTCAACTTAATAACAATCGTCTGACTGCTTTGGTCGAATTGTCCATTTTCCCCATGTCTATACATGCGTGCGACGATGTTTCCGCTGTGAACTATAGCGGTAATAAACTCTCCATTCGCTAAGTTCAAAGCAGCAGATGACACAACATAAACGCCGGATTGTGGAGCTATAAAAACGCTGTATTTAAGGTGGTACCCGCCTCCTTCATATGTGAGAACCTGCTCAAAAATGATGTTCTGATCAATGCCGACATGATTTCGGTTTTCATTGCAGAAAAGGCTACGATTCCTTGTGCAGCAAATCTTCTTTGACAGGATGTTCTGCAATACATATACAGACGATCATAGAATACTTTGTTTCTACATTATCCATGATTACAAAATAAGTATTGCTGTTTTAAATATAATCAAAGTAATATTGTTGCCAATGTTATTAACTGATTCAATACAAAATATTCATGAATTTGTGATACTAATAATACAGACATGTGTGTTTATGTATAATAACGCATTAAAAAATATCTGTTGAATTGTTATAATACATTGTAATTTACCAGCAGTTGACCGATTTTTTGTTGTCGGTCGCATCAGCTGCTTTCCCTTCATCTTGATCAGTCCTGTTCATATGAACTGATTCGTTCTTTTCAAACTTTTGTAATATTATGTTAGACAAAGCCATGCTTTTTCCAGACGCTTAACTTATGCTGAGGGTGTCTGCCCCTTTTCATGCACTGCAAAGGTTTTGTCAGTTAGTTTCTTCTCAAGCGCAATTATTCTTCTGTTGTAGAATTCATTTTTCCTTTTTAGCATAGCAAGTCTTCTGCCAGACAGTTTATTGTAGGCTTCTAAATCCGCTATTCTTTTATCGTACAAAACAATCTCTTTTTCAAGCGCAACGATTCGTTTTTCGGAAAATGCTTTTTTTTTCTTCCAGCATTGAAAACCTGATCAATAGATCTTGGAATTCCAGATCTGTTAAGGCTTCAATAAATGCAAATCCAAATAAGAAACACACGACACAAACTGATATATTGGTCTTCATTTTCGAAATGAACATAGTACCACTGAATTGACGAAGTGTACACGAAGTGTACATACGTAGTTCTAAATTCTTATCTTATCCATGTTGACCAAATATGAACAAGAAATGCATGCAGGTCCCGGATCGTCCATGTGGTTCAGAACCATTATATAATTGACACCTAATAGAGCATGCTAAAGTTAAATAACAAATATTAGTCAACCATATTGCTTAATATGGGTCTCTATCAAATTTAGTTTAAATGACGATGAAGTTCTCATAGGTCTCTTAAGTTATGTTGTGGTTACAAACATAAATAACTTGCTAAGTAAGTTCAAAATTCATTACAAGCAACTACATTAGTGATCATTTAAATAACTTGCCTGAATTAAGATAGATACACAATGCCAGTAAACCACTTTTGTTAATTATGAGCCTCTTACTATTTCAGTAGACATGATGATGTAGTTGGACTTACTGTTTTAAAATTCGTTTTGGTAACTGACTCTGTAATAATCTTTGCAAAAACATAATTCACGTACTACTTTATGATGTGAAATATATATCCGTGCAAAAATCGTATTCATCTTATCCCATTTTCAAACACTTTGTAACGTGATTTGGCAAGTGACCAATTGTCAACACAATAAAGGACTATAATTAAAGCACGACCGTGATTAATATACAATGAGTAAAAATTGGAACAGCACCTTGGAACGGGAAATGCAAAGCATTGTGGGGCTTAAACCGGCTGAAAGCTTGATAAACCTCACGCTTAAACTAATGAATTTTGTCAGGATAAGTCAGAAAATACACTAGTGTAAATAAACATTAAAACCATAGCATTGCAATCGAAACTAAAATCCAATAAATTAGAATATACATATAAACTGACCATTAACTTACTTAAATGAAGAGAACTGCAAAGTCATGATTTTTTTTTGCATTTGAAGAATGTGTGTTTGTGGATTTAAATTGTAAAGAAATAACATACATGTGTGCTTGGAATTAGAGTTAGATCTGCATAGATCAACATATTTTCTACAGTTGCGGCCATAAACCGATAATACATATTTATTGCAACCACACAATGATATCGCTCGAAGGAAGAATACAATGCCATACACTATTATCGTTTGGAAAGTCGATAGTTTTAACAGCTACGTCGTCTCCGGAATTCATCTATATTACACTTGTCTGACTTCCTTGATCGGGTCGTCCGCTGGCTCCATGTCCATAAATGCGCTTGCTGACGTTTCCGTTTTGAACTTTGGCAGCATAAACCGTCCGTGTTTGGATTGAATGACTACAGTTAAATAGAACATACATAACATATGGTGAACCATTATTCTGAATGATTTTATTCGGCTATCACGTATAACTATAATTGTGTAATACATTCGATTTGCTAACGTAATTGGGAGAGAATTAGAGATCCGAACATGCTAACAGTATGATGTTAGTTGATAAAAAATATTATAAATTTTTACAATATGCGCAACAAGGAACAATTTAAAAGTGTGTTTAAGGTTATAGTTTGACATAAATGCCAACAAATAAAAATACAACGGATAACCCCACTGGAATGGTACCATATGTACAACGTATTTCAGTACATTCTTGTAGATTTCACGCATTAGTACTTATGAATACCTTAATCGTGTATGTATTGCCATTACTAAATATAAACTCAATCATACCAATTCTTGTCTAAAATTATCAAGCTAACAATCATTGAATAGCAGTTCACTTTCATCTGTTCACATTCTTGGTATCTTGAAAATAAGTTTTCAAGAAGAAGAAAAAAGCGGACTTTGACATGATAAATGTCCGTAAATCTTACTACAAACAGAACACGAATTTCTGCTCAATTTGTTATCGGACGGATTTATGACTCTGGTGTCATTATTTGTAATTCCTGTTCTGCAAAATGTCTGTTCACCAGCAGACTTTCATTATCATTGATTTATTCTAAGTGAGGTACGAATTGATGCACATTAAAAATAACGAACACGATAAATGATAAACTCCTCTTATCAGAGTACGGTATCTCCTTATCTTTGTGCGGCATCAAGATAGCGGAATGTTTGAAAACAGCCTTTATTTTATGTATTTGTTTGTTCATTCGAAAATGTTATTGATTTTAATATGATTGAATGTACTACATGCATGTTACCCATTCATACGTGTTCATCCTTTAATTGATTAGAACAAATGAGTAAAAAAGGACGACACTTAATTCGACGAGACAAAACAAGACAATTTAATAAAAAAACGAACATTTCATCCATTTTAATGTACATTGAGTGTATATTTTTCTGCTAAAGGCAAAAGTAATTATTTGTGATGAAACGCACAATATCAATTATAAAAGAAAATGGCCCTTACCGTTTGAGATTATTAGTGTAAGTTCCTCTTAATGGCCATTCTGTGTCAGGGAAGTTAACTTTATTGTATCCTAGGTGATAAGCATTATTTATTTAGGAAAATACTCAAAACGGCATGTGACAATTTATTATAATAAATAATTCACATACTCTTTTCGTCTGAGGTATGTAATTAGGGGTAAAAGACAGAAAAACAGCAACGAACAATTAAGATGTTTTTGACATTGATTTGAAGTTATGTCCGCTACCGCTCAAGTCCACGAATAAATCATCTATTTAAGCATACAATGTATGCCATAAATCTTACAAAAACGTAAACTGGCGATGTATGTTTATATCTTAGGCTGTGATTAGGAAGAGAATGAAAAACATAAAGTGGATAAATCGACAGACAGATTAATTTCATTATTGCTATCAATAATCTTGTTAATTGTCAAAGAAAACTATGCAAATCATTATTTAAGTGCCGAGTGCTTTCATAATAAATAGCGGAAGTACTCTTAGATTTGTAATACTTATCTGAAAGTTGCAATTCTTCACATCAACTTTGTGATGCACAGGATTTCAATAGAAACCGAGTTCATGATTTTATGTACGTCCACATATGCCATTTAGTTGTTCTTCAATACAAAGAATGTTCTTCCTAAATTGCATGTATATAATAAATTGAATGGAACAGCAAGCACAATCTCACCACGCTTTATCAATTGCTATTTAAATACACCTGGTGTTTAATGTTTTGCTTTTGTTTTTGATTTATATTTGTCTCGACAAGCAGCATGTCGAAATTGCACAATAGTTTATGCTTACATTCTGTTCGTTTCCAGACAAAATAAATGCGTGATAAATTACTGTTTTAAAGATTTATAAAATTAATGATTTATTTCAAGTTAGTTTTGGAAGTTGACGTACAGCAGCTGTTGANACAAATGACACAAACTGATATATTGGTCTTCATTTTCGAAACATAGTACCAGTGTACCACTGAATTGACGAAGTGTACATACGTAGTTCTAAATTCTTATCTTATCCATGTTGACCAAATATGAACAACATTTGCATGCAGGTCCCGGATCGTCCATGATGTTCAGAACCATTATATAATTGACACCTAATATAGCATGCTAAAGTTAAATAACAAATATTAGTCAACCATATTGCTTAATATGGGTCTCTATCAAATTTTATTTAAATGACGATGAGGTTCTCATATGTCTCTTAAGTTATGTTGTGGTTACAAACATAAATAACTTGCTAAGTAAGTTCAAAATTCATTACAAGCAACTACATTAGTGATCATTTAAATAACTTGCCTGAATTAAGATAGATACACAATGCCAGTAAACCACTTTTGTTAAGCATGAGCCTCTTACTATTTCAGTAGACATGATGATGTAGTTGGACTTACTGTTTTAGAATTCGTTTTGGTAACTGACTCTGTAATAATCTTTGCAAAAACATAGTTCACGTACTACTTTATGATGTGAAATATATATCCGTGCAAAAATCGTGTTCATCTTATCCCATTTTCAAACACTTTGTAACGTGATTTGGCAAGTGACCAATTGCCAACACAATAAAGGACTATAATTAAAGCACGACCGTGATCAATATACAATGAGTAAAAATTGGGACAGCACCTTGGAACGGGAAATGCAAAGCATTGTGGGGCTTAAACCGGCTGAAAGCTTGATAAACCTCACGCTTAAACTAATGAATTTTCTCAGGATTAGTCAGAAAATACACTAGTGTAAATAAACATTAAAACCATAGCATTGCAATCGAAACTAAAATCCAATAAATTAGAATATACAAATAAACTGACCATTAACTTACTTAAATGAAGAGAACTGCAAAGTCATGATTTGTTTTGCATTTGAAGAATGTGTGTTTGCATAATAACGCAATGTGGATTTCAATTGTAAAGAAATAAATGTTTGGAATTAGAGTTAGATCTGCATAGATCAACATGATTTCTACAGTTGCGGCCATATTGCAACCACACCATTAAATCGGTCGAAGGAAGAATACAATGCCATGCACTATTATCGTTTGGAAAGGCGATAGTTTGAACAGCTACGTCGTCTCCGGAATTCATCTATATTACACTTGTCTGACTTCCTTGATCTGGTCGTCCGCTGGCTCCATGTCCATAAATGCGCTTGCTGACGTTTCCGTTTTGAACTTTGGCAACATAAACCGTCCGTGTTTGGATTGAATGACTACATTTAAATAGAACATACATAACATATGGTGAACCATTATTCTGAATGACTTTATTCGGCTATCACGTATNACTGACAATTCAAAAACAAGATCAAGGTTCATATGAAACTTGAATATATATATTTTTTTAAGTTCATGTTAACCTATATCGACGAGGGTAAGCCTTCACTTTTAAGGAGAAAAGAATACCGACACAACTATCTTGCATACGAAAAATAGGCGAATCTAAAGAACAACACATGATGGTCGTAGTGTAAGATTGGTTTGCTTTTCAACAGGTTTAAACCCAAATGCTTTGCATTGAACGTTGCATTGCGGCGAGTACATCTTTTATCGTTTTAATTTTTATTTCACGTGTTTTAATTGTCCTGTATTGTGTATTTATTATCCTTTTCTGATTACATAAAATACTAGCTCGAGTGAACACTAATTGCTCTCATAAGAATGTTTCTGGTGTTTCATTATTATTGCTATAAATGCAATCGAATGTTAAACACGCGCAAACTGTATGCTTAACCATTTGATAAACACATCCATCAACTAATCAATCATGAACATGGTAGACAGTTTTAAAGAAAGTTCGTTGCCAGACAGACACATGCGATTTCCGAATGTTCACATGAAGACGGAACATACCATAAACCAAGCAAGTTGGATGTTCACACCGGCGGCTCTGAAGGTGTATTAATACTTCACATAGATTATTTCGAAAGATAAGATTATACAATAACAGGTCATCAAGGTTAAAATAATTAGATATAATCTGCATTGCATATCAGATTGTTTTGCTATGGTGCATGAAATCTAAATAGGATGTTATGCCGTGGTAAAAACCATGTCAGCGTTGATAGGTAAAACAGATACGAGAAGCAAGTATGTTCGTATGGGATTTTAATCATTTTATATATTATTTACATACAGGGCTACATCAATCAACTAATTCAGCTTGAACAATACTCATATGAAGTAAGTTGATTTGCATAGGACCATTTGTAAATCTTAACATATCTTCAGACAAAAACTTAAACAATAATTTCCATAATCATGCGACCAACCCAAACTCTACCAGAGGACCTTCTCAAGTGGGGTTTTATGTTTTGTTGTGTTAGTCATCACTGTAAACAAACTCCACAATTATATACGGTATTATACTCGTACGAAAATATGCGTTTGAAACATACTTGGAGTAATAGATAAAATAAATGCTTGTGCTATACCATATGACATCGTCTTTGTTTGTAAGAAACCAATCAACCAGTCGTATGTCCTTTACTTATGGTTCTAGATGACGACAATTCAATTAAATTAGTCTTGAAGCATTTTTGATTAGTTTGAAAACAGTTGATCCTTTTAATCTCCATATCGGAATTTTACAGTCAACATTGATAATTGTGTTGTGAAGACACATTAATGGTTTAATGAATACTTAATAAATCTTTGTTACCAGAATCTGACAGAACATCACAACATTTTTGTTACCAAAACTCATAAGAACTACATTAATCAAACCTTCATGAACACAAAAAACAAAAACAACAAGCAACAACACACACTCAAAGGTCACTGTAGTTTTGAGTCACATTATATTTTGATAGCATCAAATGTGCCGCAGTCCATTATGTTTTTTGTTCAAAATAAGTTAATTGAGTTATTTAACTCGCTGGTCTTAAGTTTAGTAGAACCGAAACTAATAATATTCAGCATAAACTAGTATTTATGATAAATTTCAAATACAATAGAATGCTGATTGGATATAAATAATGTCATTTACATCAAAGCTAATTTATCGGGCATTTTGCATCCTGCATTAAGGTTTCTTCATGCGATGCATGACGATGATCTGGAGTTAGTACTATATGATGCTACATCCTGAAATCGTGTCAATAAAAAGGAAATTAGTCAATTACCTACCAGAACGGCAAAAATGGGCGACATTTCGACCATTATGACATTTGTCGCCTTTTTTTGTGGAGCTGGCGGGTATATTTGGATCTCTGGTGTGTGGTCGTGTTTAAGTCTTCAAAATCAACAGAACGATATGGCTCGAATTCGGAAACCATGATCGCGTGANTTGGATCTCTGGTGTGTGGTCGTGTTTGCGTCTTCAAAATCAACTAAACGATATGGCTCGAATTCGGAAACCATGATCGCGTGAATGGAAATGTCAACGGTTTCTTTATATAATTATAGTATGACTACATCGGCATAACGTGTTAGTGTTGATGTTTTTTTTATTTGCTTTGTTATTAATAGTATATATTATCGGTAATATAAAAACGGATATAGAGCAAAGCATGCTATCGCATTTAAAAGTACAGTTTCACTCTAAGTAAATTAACATACACAGGTTTAAAGTTCTGTTTAAAATACAGTTTAAGAAAACGTTTTACTATCCCGGAATGGTGAAATTGTCACTTTAAAAGATTAAGACATTTGATCGAAAATCGAACTCTCGTAAGTGTTAGATATATTGATACCCAATTCAAAATGCAAAAACAAAATAATAAAAAATACTTAACATTGTACTGCTTTTGTCGTAAACATTCACTAGCATTTTCATAAATGCGATACGTTTTGCCTGCTATTATTACTGTATGCAAAGGTTGTCTTCTAATCTTAATAAGATGACACTCGGAGACTCTCACCTTTATGACGTCATGCGTTAATCAGCTTCCTTAACATTTATACGTTTCTGGGTTCGTTACTACGAACATTGGTAATATCAATTAAAGGCAAAATATTTCAAGTTGAGACATTTTTGACAACCTGAATTTTCGTAGTCAGGGACGACGGTATCAAAATATGTATTAAACACAACGAAAACGTAGCAAAGCTAAATACAACAACAGTGCCTTCGCGTGTTCCAAACCTGTTACACAAAAAGCACAGTAGGTTGACGTCACATACCAAACTCACAGCAGCAGTTCCTTTTCTTGCCAAATAGTTCTTATTTCCATGAGAAAGACCGCTCTGTTTTTAGATATAAATAACCCCAAGGCTACACTTGTGTATTTAAAGGTAAAGAAGGTCATTCACTTAATTTAAAAAAGGGCGAACAATTTAACCGAGATAATTGAAATGTCTTACGTAATTTATTTAAAACAAGAAATGGCGCGGCAGAGGCCGACGCGTATCCCCACGTCGAATGTTNGCAAAGCTAAAGACAACAATAGTGCCTTCGCGTGTTCCAAACCTGTTACACAAAAAGCACAGTAGGTTGACGTCACATACCAAACGCACAGCAGAGAGTTCCTTTTCTTGCCAAATAGTTCTTATTTCCATGAGAAAGACCGCTCTGTTTTGAAATATAAATAACCCCAAGGCTTCACTTGTGTATTTATAGGTAAAGAAGGTTATTCACTTAATTTAAAAAAGGGCGAACAATTTAACCGAGATAATTGAAATGTCTTTACTGGTTATCGACGCTCTGTAACCACTAATATAATTATCTATTTCAATTGATGATTACCAATAGGTAAACACAAAAATAAGGATATTCATAAGGAATGCAAACTTGCGAGCGCATATTCATAATAGAAGATTTTGAATACAAAACACATATATTTCAGAATTAATATGTGTTGCGTCTTGTCGCAAAAAACAGATAGTCTTTTGGTGCCTCGTTGTTCACATTGGGATATTGTGAAAAAAGTGTTTCTAATTATTTATTGGTTTTAGGAGGACCTTTCATTTTGTTAAATAACCGAATCGGTTATTTATGTATTTTTTACCAAGCTATTCAAATTGTTTTCTCGAGGATTTCCCCTTTAATTTCCAAATAAAGCAATCGAGGAAGAAAAATCGTCATTATAAATCAGGGACTCTTATTGACTTGATTGTCAGCGAATCTCGTGCACAAGGTCTTATGCAATTTAATAAGAAAGGGAAGGACTTGACCGGAATAGTTATGAAGCTGTAGTCAATCCTAATGTAAATGCTTGAAATAGTATGTGTATTTTCATCAGTTTTTTTCTGAAGTTCTGTTCTATGATTGTTTTATGATATTGTTACATGGTTTGACTATTTCATACCACGTTCACAAAATGCCAGAATGAAGCCTGATTGAAAAACGTTTTAATATGGTTAGATAATTGTGTACGACATGGGGTCACACCATATATCAATTGACCTATATTGGTCGTTTTTGAGTGAAGCAAATATTTATGTAAATGATGTGTTTAGCTCCAATATTTTGAAAACAAGAGAACACGTAGCAATAACATACGTATGTTAAGCAATAGGTATATGATAAGAACAAAACGGAATACTATTGTTTAATTCTCTTTCCACTTTGTAAGTTGGTTTCCTTTTTAGGAATAGTACATTTATCTTATTTGTTTTTAATATAACGTTTGCTTATTTTTATACGTCTAGTTGAAAAACACACACGATCGTCTCATAGAAACCCCTTTGCGGGCTTTATGGTGGGCGGATGGTCGTCTGAGGCATATTAAGGAATTATTCGTAGAGCATACATTTGGTTCCGAAAACAACAACCAATACTACTTGGCCCTAGGAAATGGTCAACATTCAATGTCAACGGAAAAATATACAAATTCAATGGATTGAATTAAAAAAAAATGCAGAAATGGTAAGCATGAAGTATTTTCGCGCTGAAGAATTATGCCTCATATCTATTAAGGTTCATATCAAAATTCAAGGTCCAATGTCAAATACACCCTGTAGCTTATTTTTGTCGAGCGTAGATTTATGTTAAAAAGTTGTAAAGGCAGAAGTTATTAGCATTAACGAACTTAATGTCGAGGGTTTAAAATCAATATCCCCTAACCATTTGTCCGGAACACGGATGAATGTTTAAATAACGTTATTATTAAGTTCACGGACAAATGTTAAATATAAGAAACACACTTGGACCTTCTCAACCATGTATGGCTTGGAAAGCAATTTGCGGAAGTGGGAACATGTTTCAATCAAGTGAA
>VMBQ01002089.1:20743-42974 GCA_007657795.1 Dreissena rostriformis | reverse complement strand
GTCTGTCTGTCTGTCTGTCTGTCTGTCTGTCTGTCTGTCCGTCCGTCCTGGCCAATATCTCCTCCTACACTATTAGCACTAGAACCTTGAAACTTACACACATGGTAGCTATGAGCATATGTGCGACCCTGCACTATTTGGAATTTTAATCTGACCCCTGGATCAAAAGTTATGGGGGTTGGGGTGGGGCCAGGTCAGAAATTATCACTCATTTTGTTAGGTTATTTTACATTAACTTCTTCATTTCTACACGGATTCACTTTAAATTGATACTGGACCTCTCTTATGACAATACGGTCAATCTCAACCATGCATGGCCCCATTCCCAACCCTGGGGCGCCCCGCCCACATAGGCCACACCCACCCAAAATTGCCATTTACTATAATTTCTTCATTTCTACACGGATTCACTTCTAATTGATACTGAACTTCTCTTATGACAATACGGTCAATCTCGACTATGCATGGCCCCATTACCAACCCTGGGGCACACCCAGGTCAAACATTCGGTGTGGGGATACGCGTCGGCCTCTGCCGCGCCATTTCTAGTTAAAACTGTGATTTATTGGAACAAACTAAGTGATGACATTCTGAACTCTTCAACAATAGATATTTTTAAAGACAGTGTATCAAAACATCAATAGTGTAACACTCGCGCACTCGACCACCGTCGAGTAAAAGCCAGAATTGGTTTCTTCGACGTACCCATCCAGATCCAGATCCAGAAATCGGCGCAAAATATGAAAGTGCAACAATACATGTATTAACCATTATACTAGTATACGACGCAAGCGTACAACAAAGACGATAATTGAATTTAAGGGTACTGTAAATATCTAAAAATCATCGATTACTTCATATGACTGCGGAAAAATCATCGCAAAAGAAGCGTTAGCTCAAATGAATTCTGTGTAACAGTTAAGCAATCACTGTTTGCGTCTTTAACTCAAAATGCGATTTAACAACCAATCCTTTTGACTGGCTAGCAAAAAATGATCTCATAAGACCTTTAACTATACGGTCACAATAAAGTCCAATACAGGACAAACTCGCCAAACATGGGAAAAATGCTTTATGGTAAAATCATCAGAATGACGACACAGAAAACACAGATTTACTGCCCTTCAAATGTGCTTGATATAAGCGTAAGTTTATGTTTTTGCTGTTATGAAATAGACGAAAGTATACTCAAATAGTGTGCTTACAATTGGATGAACACAAGAAGGGACTAAATGGAGTTCGGCATTAAGCAAAGCGCTTAAACTCGCCAAGGCAATCGTTACATTTACAAGAAATGATTCAGCTGAAAATTGTTGATAAAGTCGTTGTTTGCCACTTTCAGATAATGCCGTTTTGCAGTGTAGGCCGAGATGTGAAATTTATTGGTGAGACTAACGAACGAGGTTCTCGTCTTATTTTATACATTCAATTAATAATAACTAATAATACATTACTTCTTTACTGTTATCAATTATGTGAATCCATATTGCTATTAGGCAGACAGCAGTATTAGTGTGAGACCTGAGGCCGAAGAGTTTGATGCACAATTATTAATCCAATATTAATATTCAACTAATTCGTGAAAATTGTTTTAACTGACGTACAAATATTATGCAGCATATTTTCGTTTTAAATGAATGAGAGATTATATTTATATTGACCTGGCATATTAAAATAGTTTGCAGCTGGAAATTCCATTTTCTTCTTTAATTCTTTGAAAGTGGCAAAACTATATTAAACACGTAAATTCAATAAGTAAATAAGTAAAGCCTCGATATCTTAATGTCTTAGTTTTACTTTAACTTTTCTACGGTTTCAGCAGTATTTGGCCTAATAAAAAGACCGATATCATATCAACTGATTACAGTCTCATACCTTTAATGAACTTTGACGGTGTAATTTCGTCTCATTTCGTACATGATCGTCTTTCCGATCGTTTTCCGAGTATGTGCTTAAAACTACGAACATTAGGTCAAAATTTAAATGAGATAGCTGTCTAATACAAGGGAGTTTATTGCTGAAGCCCCCTTGGTGTAGAGGTATAGTAAAAAATTAAAAAGATTAACAAAAGTAATAAAGGGTCTAAAACGGCGAAAAATGCCTGTCTCGGTATGGACTTGGCCATATTGAGTATCACATGATTACCCCCTCTGTCCAACCTAAAAACAAATGCATGAATGTTTTTTCTTTGTAAATTCGTCTGGCTCACTGGGCCTCCTTTTACCACGATTGCAAACATTAAATGATTCTTCTTTTTTAAGAATAATATTTTTAACTACTATATGTATAAACATGGTGGTTTTATTTGACACATAATAGTGGTGAAGAATGCTTGCAACAACGTATGCAAATACATAATCGTACACGGAACCGACCGAAGTGAAACCCTATGAACTGACGCTTAAAAGGAATACTATTTTATGTTTAGGAAATATAGTCACGTATGCCCTGTGTACATGAAAATGTATTTGGTAAAACGCGTGTAGTACATGCAAGTTAAGCCGGCCCGTTGTACGATCGAAGCGAGTACATTGGTAAAGAGAATTTATACAAATATGTCTCAAGAATCATAGGGTACAGTTTCACTGTGAATGAACAAAAACTGTCACCTGACCCCAAAAGTCAACGTCAGTAGGCGTTTTACGAGGGATAAAAGCCGAACCAGGTAGGTTTTTTGTCAATATCTTCGCTAATCGTCCTCTGGCTTTCATACGACCTAGTGCGGGCAATAAGGCATGCATAAAGCTTGAGATTGGTATATCACGCGTTGTGTGTGTTGCTTTGGTTTTCGAGAACACTTCGGCGCAAATGTTCATTTAAGAAGCAAACGTCAGTAGTAAAACATACAAAGAGTCGGTGTTTACACCAATAAACGATCACAGAACTATCTATGCGTTACCGGACGAACATATATTACATATTTCTTCGCGTTAACACACGAAAATATGTATCAGCTAATAAATATACGTTTAAAGACTAGAAACAAATATGGCAAACTTCAGTAGTACATTTAAGAATGGCAAACGTCAGTAGCCAAAAAATGCAAACGGCAGTAGCCGAATATATGCAGGAGTTTCATTTAATGCAAAACACGGAATCAATCTAATTTATACTAATTTAGAGTTAGATATTTCACATTAAGATTGATGTCACAATGCACGATATATATAACTTCAGCAACAACACAAATTAACACATGGAAATATATTTATTAATATTAATATGTATCCTTATTTATTTGTGCCTTATATTATTTTAACTGTTCGAACATGTTTTTAACATGTTAGTATCATTTAAAATGTGTCAATGATGATTACTATGTATTGTCAAAAGTGCTAAGGTGTTTTTATTTCTTTCAGCTTAGCCTCAACAAGATGGTTCTGTCCCCGAAGATAAAAAACAGCTGCGTCACCAGCCGCCCAAAAGGGTAATACACTAATGTACGAGATAATATATTTTTTATCAGCCCATGTCAGTACTATTTTAATTAATTTAGTGTATTTTATGACATGGCGACCTTATTCTGATATGAGCTTTTGTTTAACCATTCTTTTACTGTCTTTTCAGATGATGCAGGTCAGAGGGCGATAATGAGGGCATCTTTCTTTGCTGTATATGTAATTTTGAATTTAAAAGTAGCGGAGAACTGAGATACCATGACCCATACATGGACCACATGAATTTAAATGTAGAATACGCATGAAAGAACCCTTCAACAGAGCCGGACTAAAACAGCAAATAAAAACACACGAACCAAACAAAAACATGTACAGCTGATGTTTGTAGTGTTTGTATTTTATAAAGTCTACATAGACAAGTCTGACATATAATCAAAAATATAATTGCTATGAGTGTTACTTACTTACACGTTTCGTATTGAATATGTCATGATGCTAGTTTCTCACGTTTTTTTATATTAAAATTAACGATTATCTGTGTTAGGTCATTTCTTCCCACGATGTCTCTGCAAACATTTTCAAGTGTATTCAGCAATTACATGCATAATAAAAAAAAACATTTGGGTCGGAATGAAGTCCGTATGCATTTGACATATTAACATTACTTAAGATGAGAATGCTATGTTAGGAAAAAAACGAAATAACCTATGTCAGTGAACCAATACTTTATTACTTAATACAACAGTCTTAAATAATATGTATTCACATAAGTATGAAAGAGAAAAAAAACATGTATACATTGATCACTTCTACTGAAATCATATCGTGTATTGCATTTGCACAAATCTTTCTATCCACTACAAGTTCACCTTTTGCGATACTGATATATTCACCAACTCAGAACTTGTTTAAAAGAATGACGTCCAAAATGTGTGGCATCAAAGTAACATATACATGTATCGGTAATGTTTTGGTAAAACGCGTCAAATGCAATTGTATTAAATAAACAGATCATATTTAAGTTTGCAATTAAAACACATCCACTGATATGCATGTTCTAAGCAAGCGTCAGGTATTCCAAACTGCTGAAGGCATTCCGAATCGCAATAATGGTAGTATTTGGTCACAGCAACATTATAATAGTATTGAACCGGCTTAACCCTTTTCAGTTTTTCATAACACTTAAATTCAGGTATATGTCATTGTTTTGTGTGTTTAATTGGCGTGGTACTTCGACGTAATCTTTCTTGTTTGATTGGTGGGTTTCTATGTACCTTACTCTTTCTAGAGCGGTACACACTTTGTAACGCTTTCTTTTTTAAATCTTGGCATCCTTAACGTCTTAACTGGCGTCTTGTTACCTGGAAATAGTAAGCATGGTATTCCGTTAAGTTAGCATAGTATTCTTTAAAGTAAGCATGGTATTCCGTTTGGGGAATATTCAAAAATAAGTATGTGCATATGTGCTAAAATAAACAGGTAAGAATTACACTGTGCATTGGGACATAAATCTTAATGTGTAATATCTAACTCTAAATTAGTATAAATTAGATTGTTTCCGTGTTTTGCATTAAATGAAACGACTGCATATATTCGGCTACTGCCGTTTGCATTTTTGGGCTACTGACGTTTGTCATTCTTAAATGTACTACTGACGTTTGCCATATTTGTTTCTAGTCTTTAAACGTATATTTATTAGCCGATACATATTTATGTGTGTTTACGCGAAGAAATATGTAATATATGTTCTTCCGGTAACGCATAGATAGTTCTGTAATCGTTTATTTGTGTAAACACCGACTCTTTGTATGTTTTACTACTGACGTTTGCTGCTTAAATGAACATTTGCGCCGAAATGTTCTCGAAAATCAAAGCAACACACACAACGCGTGATATACCGATCGCAAGCTTTATGCATGCCTTATTTCCCGCACTAGGTCGCATGAAAGCCAGAGAACGATTAGCGAAGATATTGTCAAAACACCTATCTGGTTCGGCTATTATCCCTCGTAAAACGCCTACTGACGTTGACTTTTGGGTTCACGTGACAGTTATTGTTCATTCACAGTGAGTTTGCAATATTTTATTGATAGAGTACATGTATTTCAATGTTTATGAAGTCCCTCCGCGTCTGAGGTTGCATTATTTGAGGACGCATATTGTGTCCCTCACGATACTTTGCATTTTTTTTAATATAGCTGCAGTTTCCAGGTTTTTAGTTATTACGGAAAGATATTCAATTTTGATGTCTTCTTGTTGTGCAAGAGAACTGCAAGAACTGCTCAGTGCTCAATGAAATAAATTATGTATGGATTCCAGAAATGAACAGTTTCTTTCAGTGTTTCAATCTCCCCATTCAACCACCCTAAATCTCACTTTCGCACGATGGGATTTTAAGTTACTTTTTAAGTGTTCAAAAAGAGACCTGTGTTCGTATTTTCTCCTATTTAAACCATTTTTGACCTCGATAACTGGGCTAGTATTTAAATTTATTTTGTCAAATAGACAAACAAGATTTGATTTTTGAATAGTTGCATTATCAAAACAAAATGTGTAAGTTGTTTTCGTGAAAGCATCAGTATTGATCAAGACCAACACAACATAATCGTCGTAAACTATTAATTTGGATCGTATGGTAGATATAGGATAGTGGCGAAATGAGGCATTGCGCCTGTAGCAGTAACCGCTTTAATCAGAGGCTTTATTATTTGGCATTAGTAAATTACATGTCATATAAATTTAAGTAAAATAAATACGATGAAACGTTGAAAAATAATACCAAAATTAGGATAAATATTATATCTGTTAAGCCTCTTTATTTCAGTTTACAGACAACAAAACATTAAAAAAACTGCTTATAGTGCTCTTGATAGTTCAAATATGTACATACGACATGTACCTTGTTAGGTATTAAACAACAGTTGCGTGTTGTGTTCATATGGGCTCATATGACACATAGGCACATTTTGTGTTGTTGCTTTAGTTTTCCAGAAATACAATTAAATATATCGGCATCAGCATACACTAGGAATAAATTCGTTATGATAACCTTTATTATTAAAAATATAGAAATGATAAATATTTATATTCTTTTATTATAGCTCCTCTCGTCTATATTTTGCTATTACTGTGCGTCTAATTCAAATGTTATATGGAGTTGTTCGTATTTAAGTACGTTAGACATGATGATACATCTTACGCCAGAAGTTTATGTTTAAACGTATATACCATATTCATTTGAATATTCAAGTTTATCTCTTAAATGTTGTTTTTTCAAACATCGACCGTCAAATGCATTATACGGCTATTTTAACATAACAATAATTATTGTGATATTTGAATTAGGTTCGAAATGTTGACATTATGTTTCCTTGTATATAGATTTATTGTACAGGCGTATGTTGTTGCGTGTTCTTTTCAAGTAGATGATTCGTCAGGAAGTAAATGGAAGAACACATTTATAATACAGAAACTGGACAGTCATGACTTTAAGAGAATAGGAACATAAAGACTTAATTTCCTTGTAATAAATATATAATTACAGTCATTTAAATTATTGAATCTGTATAATCTACATGATAGTTAAAACATTAAATGTGAATAATGAAACGATTTTCAGTTTGGATATTTTTTCTATATATACAACTTATCGGTAGTATGTTTTGATATCATTATTTATATATATATATATATATATTGCTTTCATGATTATGACATTGATTATGATGATGATGCTTATCATTATTAGTATTATTAGTATAACTTCTTTCGTTAGACCATTATTATTATTATTATTATTATTATTATCCCCACGCTTTTAAAGCGTGGGGATATTGTATTGATCTCCGCTTTTTTTTATCGGACCATATTTCCTCCTACACTATTAGCATGGAACCTTGAAACTTACACACATGGTAGCTATGAGCATATGTGCGACGGTGACGGTGACTGAATTTTGATCTGACCCCTGGGTCAAAAGTTATGGGTAAATAAATGGGTAAAAAAAAATCATTTTACTTACAACATGCGGCGCACAGGATAATAACTTTTGACCCAGGGATCAGATCACAATTCCATATAGTGCACCGTCGCACATATGCTTATAGCTACATGTACCATGTGTGTAAGTTTCAAGGTTCAAGGAATGACGAAAAAGAAAAGTTCTATAATACCGTATTTTTTACAATTATTAGTTTATATTGATTAAAATATCACGACTGCATGGTATACAACATTACTTGAAAAAGTTTATTTTTTATTTTTACTTTATTTTTTTATTTAATTATTTTTTACTGTGTATGTCTACCAGGTAACTACCAGTTAACTATAAATAACGAGAGTAGATTGCTCATCATCGTCACGTGTTGAACCCAGGAGTGCAAATTGTGCATGCGTTTTGAATTGTATATATTTTATATATAAAATGATAAATCTACTTGCGTTATTTATATTGTGTATATCGTTATGTCACCTTTTTTCGCGATGTACTCTCGATTTCACATCGCGAAATTGTATAACCGAATATACTGAAAATATGAACTTATTTCAAGTAATGTAATATACCAGTCATGATATTTTAATCAATATAAACTAATAATTGTAAAAAAAAAACGGTATTTTAGAACTTTTCTTTTTTCGTCATTCGTGGTTTACAGTCCCTTTAATACTGAACATCTCTTATGTAAACACGGTCGCGGCGTGGGGATACGCGTCGGCATCTGCCGCACAATTTCTAGTTATTTTTATTATTTTTATTTTTATTATTATTATTATTATTATTATTATTATTATTATTATTTATTTTTTATTTTTTATTTTTATTTTTTTTATATTTATTATTATTTTATTATTATTATTATTTTTGTATTATTATTATTATTATTATTATTATTGATTACAGCATACAGCATACACTGGTTGATACACTTATCTAAATGTTAGATGCAGTGTATACAAAAAGAAAACCTTACTGTGGGCTAAATGGCATAATAGTGACCAGCCAGGCAGCCGAACACTGTATATATGGGTCTGTCTGACTGGCCACTATTATATAATATGGCCCTCAGTGTAGTTTTCTAGTTTTAAGTAACATTCTGTTTAAACAACAGCTGCCCAAGTGGAAGTTGTAATGGAGCCGACAGACAAAGATTACAACGTTGTAGAAGGTCATCAGATGCCCATCACTTGCAGTACCAGACAATATATTGCTTCGCCGGTATTTCGCTGGTTTCTAACAAGGACAGGTCTTCCACAATCAAGCGTACCTACTTTCAAACAGGATAGTGTATCTACGTCCAGAGCAAGTCATATTTTATTCAAACCATCTCGTGACCATCATTCCTGGGAAATTTACTGCGAAGCGGAGATAAGACACATGACGTACAAATCACGGGAGTCCAAAATAAACGTGTATTGTATGTCCTACGTACATATAGTATATGAAAAATGTACGCGTTTAACAATATGACGATAACAAGCATGTTTCCGTATACATATCGAACTCTTCCTTTTCATACACGTTTGAATAGAAACTGATAATAACAATAGACTTATCAACTGAAATGGGATTTAACTTTTTTTTAATAAGAACGATGCTAAACGTATGTATTCATTACATTTATCGATACTACAAGTACTATTTTTAACGGGATACTTTGTATATACGTAGAAAACTAAGTTTTCAATTTAAATGCATATATGCCATACACATTCATGAAATGTAATACATACTTAACAATCTACCAGAACAATTTTTAATTCAATAATATAAATTGAAAAGTATCCATTTTATCATATATTTACATATCGTTACATTTTAGTTCCTCCGAGCATTCCAATAATTTCACACAAGGGCATTGCACTCAACGTTAAATATCTGCAAATCCTCAACGGTACACCGATAGTACTGGAGTGTAAGAGTTCGGGAAATCCAAGGCCAACATACCGCTGGGAACATACTGGTTTTAGAATGTTAAATCAAACCAGTATTGAACTGAGTGGTGATACTTCAGACCATGGAACCTACACGTGTTTTGCTGAGAACATGATGACGCCAACATTTGGACCCACCGTGCCTGGTCAATCAGAAAAGTCGCTTGAAATAGACGTGTTATGTATGTATTGATATTTATGTAATTTAACACTTTCTTTAAGTCGTTTTAATTAAGAACGTTAACATTAATAAACCATATAAATTATGAAATGAAATACATTTATTACAAACTTCCGATAAATTTTTTTAATTAAGAGACTATATAAATTCTAGTCAAGATGGAGGTATTGATTTCATCCTAACTTTGCATATCGCTAAATTTTAGTCCCTCCAAGCGTTCCATTAATTTCACACAACGGTACTGTTCTCAACATTGAATACCTGCAAATCCTCAACGGTACACCGATAGTACTGGAGTGTAACAACAGTTCGGGAAATCCAAGGCCAACATACCGCTGGGAACAGAATGGTGTAAGAATTATTAATCAAACCAGTATTGAACTGAATGGTAATACTTCAGACAAAGGAACATACACGTGTGTTGCTAAGAATGTGATGACGCCAACATTTGGACCGACCGTGCCTGGTCAATCAGACAAGTCGCTTGAAATAGACGTGTTATGTATGTATTGATATTTATGTAATTTAACACTTTCTTTAAGTCGTTATAATTAAGAACGTTAACAATAATAAACCATATCAATTATGAAATGAAATACATTTATTACAAACTTCCGATACATTTTTTTTAATTAAGAGACTATATAAATTCTAGTCAAGATGGAGGTATTCATTTTATCCTAACTTTGCATATTGCTACATTTTAGTCCCTCCAAGCGTTCCAATAATTTCACACAACGGCACTGTTCTTAACGTTGAATACCTGCAAATCCTCTACTGTACACCGATAGTACTGGATTGTCACAGTTCGGGAAATCCAATGCCAACGTTCCGCTGGGAACAGAATGGTGTAAGAATTATAAATCAAACCAGTATTGAACTGAATGGTAATACTTCAGACAAAGGAACATACACGTGTTTTGCTGAGAATATGATGACGCCAACATTTGGACCGCACCTGACTGGTCAATCAGAAAAGTCATTGGAAATAGACGTCTTATGTATGTGTTAATATGTTTGAAATTGAACACTTTATTAAAATCGTTATAATTAAGCAAAATACCAAAATTAAGAGCTAGTTTTCCATTTAATCAAATGTCAAATCAATTCCTGAAACGAAATTCATGTATAAAAAACTTCCCATAATTTTAACTAAAATGCTATATATAAATTGAAGTTACGAGTAAGGTATTCATTTTATTCTATCTTTGCATATCGTTACATTTTAGTTCTTCCTAGCGTGCCAATAATCGAACAAAACATAAATAAATATAGGAAGATGGCATTACATTTGTATGCGATAAAAAGCGTATAAACTGTCATCATTCTTAAATGTTGGGCATGTTTTCTTTCTACGAATGTAATTATTCGACAAACAAAATACATGTTTTATCCATTCATTATTAAACCCAATTCTTGTCACCAATTGTGCAGTAGTATTTAGTAAATCCTTAATGTTTCCGCCCCACGAAATAGTTTTTGACATGTATATGCAAAAGCAGTGTAGCAAGCCAACATATCGCCATATGCATATATTTTAATTTACTCAGTATAATCAAACATAACACTGCAGTACCAAACAGAAGGTTTTACTCAAATATTAGTTCTGGATTCATCCAAACCTTTCAATAACGAAACACCAAAAAATGGCGACCGATTTTAATTTAAAAAAACCTTTGAGAAGTGTACATGCATGTTTTAATTTCGCATATATTGTAAGTTTTATTTTACAATATATTCTTACAAATTATTTACAAAAATCTTTTGCCATTATTGTATACCTTGTATACTTGGGTGTAAATAAAGAGTTGTTCTGTTCTGTTCTGACTAAATAATATAACAATAAATATAAACAAAACCTCTACTAAGTCTACTCAACATTACATGATATGGAATACAAATTTTAAGGCATCCATTTTTGGCACATATACTCTCCTTCCAAGTTTAATAATAAGTCGTTCATGTGCCTTTACCAATTTTAAACACTGTAAACACTTTTAATCTTTACTTAGTATACTTACCAAAGCATTTGTGAAATAAACATTTCAAAGCGCCCATTTTTGTTCGTATATTCTACCTTCCAAGTTTAATAATAAGTTGTTAAAGCGCCTTTATCAAATTATCAACACTTGGTGTAAACGGTCGATTCTTTTTAAATATACATGTTATCAAGTTTCAAAAAAGCGACTTATTCATCAAAGATTTTATTTTCTGAAGTTTTTCGCGAATTTCTTTTTACACATAGATCTAAATAAAGCCTGTACCCGAGTTACTAATCACTTTTATATATCGTCAATCCGCCCACAATCTACAACCTACAAAGACACTTGAAAAGCAATAAATTTCATCGGATTCATTCAAGCCACACATTCAAAACAGTAAGTATTCACATTTTGTAAATACAATTAACATAAATGCATAAATAATTCATATTACACTTCGGATTGCGTTTAATATGCCAAACTCAACAAAAAGACGCATACATTATAGATTCAGGAAACCGAAATAAATAAAACGTGTTTGGTATCAATGACGCCAATAAAACTCCCAATGAGATTAATTGCTCTTGTAATGTCTTTTTTTTTAATAATGTCAAATTTAGTCAAAAGCAGGATAGTTAAAGCAGTGGGCTAAAAACATAGTGACCTACTAGTATTTAAAAACTGTTTAATCTATTGACTTGGTGCTCGTTTCGATTAAATTTTAGTTGTAGTGCTCAAATCGATTTTACGTTAACATTTTAGTGTATATTTAAAAATAAAAGAAAAGATTTCTCTGTTTTGTAATATTTATTTCACGTCATTTTGTCTTTGTGTATTAATTGCGAATTACTTATTGAAGTTTATTGTCGCTTTTTCTGTAAAGTTCACTCTGCTTTTTTCTTTTATCAATTTACCTTATTAACAAACAAACAAAACCTCCTATTCATTTAGCACCTTTCGTGTCTTGTGGAAACAATGCATGCTTTTCAACTAATTTTTTTTAGTGATTAAAAACCGTTTCTATGACATCATATTTGTTTTGTGTAGTGTTGTGCGTCTTTTACTACTTTGACACTTGTTCATTTGCATGACATAAAGAAATGAATAGAGCTTATAATTAAATAACTTATTTTATTGTTTAAGAAATGTTATTGGAAGAAGAAAGGGCAAATAGTATTATGTAACGTTCATAACCTTTTTGTCTCTGATCAGCTCCGCCAAGGGTGCAAATAAACACACCAAATCTAACATTCGTCAGAGAAGGTTCCTCGCATAAGGTCGCATGTTTTGCGGACAGTTGCACACCTCTTAACATTACGTGGAGCTACTGGCATGATGGTGGCAAACTGACAAAACTTTGCAAAGGTGCAACCCAATGCTCTGTCATTGTGTCTGGTTTACAAAATGGGGAACGTCGAGAATACGTGTGTACGGTGGAAAACGATGTCACAAAGCTGAACATCTCCTTCCTCGCCGAAGGAACAGGTCAGTTAATGTTTATAAGTAAAGTCACATTTGCCTGGTCTTTTATAATTATATATATGAAAACTGTGTGAAAATTAATACAGTATAAATATTTGAAATCTTATGTTGATTTACGGAAATAAGAATAAAGTGCCAATTAACGTTAGTGCTGTGTTTGTTCGTCAACATACAACACATAGCGTTTACTCAAAGGTCTGGGATATGATAAAAGCAACAGAAAACTTAACTGTTGAATAAAAATTCCGGGAGCCAGCATTAATAATAGGAAACTTAATAAATCAATCGCAATGTTTGTGATATTGTAACAACGGTCAATTGTTGCATTATCTGTACCATCGATTTATTCGAAATACAAGTGGAATCAAATGGTTGTCATTAAACATTTCATGTTATATAACTAACACGTTTAGAATATTTTTGAAACTAAAAGATCCGTTACGTTGTGTGATTTTTTTCATAGCCAATGAAGAGGCGAAGCAATTATCCGGAACGTTTTGGGGTGCAGTGGCTTTGGGGTCATGTCTTCTTGTGTGTGGCGTCGTAATCGCTTTTGTGTGTCTAAGGCGGAGACAAAGTAAGCAAATAAGTCTTACTAATTCGTTGATAGATTTAGAACTGTTTCATATAGGCTTATTGTTCACTACATTATTCCACTTGATCAACTATTTTACTAAATATATTTACATGTTTCATTAAACGTTATTCTCTTTACTAAATCTGTTTTGCATCATTTTATTGTTGTAACGACACATGTTTTTATTCAAAATACAGGACATAGAACTCTGAATACCGGTAAACAGTAAGTACATACATATCACACAAATTACCAATTGTTAACATTTTAACACTGTATTAATATAACTAAGTCTGAGTATAACATACACATTGCATTGAAGTTACTTAATAACAGTTATTAATAACAGTCATTAATTACAGTATACAGTTCACGATGTATTTATTACTGCACTGTTTCATGTTCAGGAACGAACAACCGCCATCGAATGTTCCGCAGGGTGAGAAGTTTATTTAAGTCCATTAACATATAAATATTTAAAAAAAAGTTTTTTAAGGTCCCGATTTATGCATTTCTAATAAATAATGTGCTTGTTAATATCGCTACATTTTGAAAAATATTTAAATAACTTTTAAAGTACTCTTTACCTGTATACTTTCAGTTATTTGTTGATGTCTCTAGTTTTAAAAACTAATTTCGGCACTGTTTCATATTCCACATATAGAATATTGACACGTATTAAAAACAGCCAGAAAATAGCTTTCAAGAAAAAGGGCCTTTCTACATTTTCTGACTTTCTTTGTTTACATTTTGACCCGCCCGCTTCAACGATTATCTACGAACATGTTTACGTAGACGTTCACGGCAACTGCCGAGTGAGTCACGTTACGAAATAATATTAAACATATACTTCTTTTTCACACATAGTAATTGAAATAGTCAAGGGCTATTACAATTTAAAGCCTATATTCATATTATTAAATGCAGATACAACATTTTCATGATTAATCATTTAACAGACGAGAAGAGCAACATAAGTTTTCATATACAAAAAATAACGTGACTGACATTTATCATGTACCGACGCGAAGACACGGAAAACGCTGATAATCATCGAAATTAAAAAAACAGACGTTTTGACGGGACAGATTAAGAGGCATTAAAGCAATTTTAAGATGACTTCAAATCTTTTATAAATATGACTTTTTGGAGAAGTGTGCGTTCCTTTGCAAAAGATGGCCTTTATTATACAGATTCAGCATCTTTTAATGCATTCAAAGACAAATGTTATTGATTTTTCTTCCTTTTGCAGATGTTCATGACGACCAAAGCGTCCATTATGAAGACGTCCCCGACGACATAATCGAGCCGGAGGCGACACCAAAGTACACGTCTCTGCAGGTATTTAGTTACACTTAAACTGATGCTACTAGTAAGTTCAGTTATGCAATATTGTACCGTGTTGTACAACTATCATTAATTATATTAGTTTCTCGTACAAGATTTGATATGCAATTTTCAAGAACAACTTAAGTCAAGAGTTGACTTAGAAGAGTTGTAAATACTGGCACAGCTGCACGTATTATATGTATTTCAAAGGTTAATGTTAACAAAAGGAAACGAAAATAGCAGGCTTATAAATTGAGTTTGATTGGAAGTTGATGCTGAATGTAGTCGTAAGTAATCTAAACCAGTGTTTAATTCAATCAAGGTTTTTGTTGTAATAATTTTAACTCACAGCCTCATCAGGCACTTAAATTAATCATAAGCTTAATTTCAAGGCACTCCCAACGCAACACATGTGTTTCTTATTTTTCAAAAACGACTCAAGAAATCAACTTGAAATGCCGCATACTTTGTTTAGACTATTCGCTAACAAGTTGCTTTAAAATCATTCATACATGACGCTCAGACACAAATGCAAATAGAAGTGGGCGAACACTATTGATTTTGCATATAATTCTTTTCTCATGACAATATGATCAAAACAGTATTTGTTCTAATTTGTTTGAAAATCGTGCGTGTGCATTAAGACGATTTCAGACTAGGTTCTCAAAGAGACCAATGTGTCAATCTGTCATTAGAGCAATGAGTTGACATAAACGATCATGACGATACTCTTTTATGAGAAATGGATACTTCTTTAAGGCATGTTCGATTGAGATTAACCGTTTATTTATTTTCAGTTGAAAGCAAATATTTGTTTAGTATGTTACTTTTTTATTAAAGATTGATAGTACTCTTCTAGTTTTAATGCATCGCAATCATGGATTAATTCGAATAAAGTTTCCATGAGATATTAAACTATGCTTGTGTGGTTCATTTTCTAAATGTTGAAGAAATCCTTTGATAAATAGTCGAGAAATATAAAAAAATATTTCGTATTGCGTAAGAAGTTTCTTTAAGTGTACAGCTGATACAATTGACAACAACTTGAACGATGATCGTGTTTAAACATAAAAACATACACGTGTACATGTTTGTGGATTTTGAAGCCTAAGTGTGAGATTTTTGGCGGTTTCAAATCTCGATGATTCGCATTGTAATGTTCTCAGGCGGTTTACAAATTTGTAATTTATTTTATGCTCTGTTGTTTGTTTTAATTATTATTTGTTTATTGTGTTGCATAGCAATTGGTTACCCGTCATGAACAAAATACTGACGAATGTTTTCTCTTCTAGTGATGTCTCCAGAGATTCATTATTTATGTATTTTCTTTAAAAAACACAGATGAGAGAAACGCAGATTTATATGGGCTTGCGGGAATCCAGGTTCATGTCCCCAACACCGTGCCAAGATTGACCATCCTGTTGAAACACATATCTTAGTGGCCGAAGAACTAGAGAATGCCTGTCAAGGGAAGACACATTTCGCAGTCGCCAAGCAGCTGGTCATTGACTGTCCATGTAACGCATTGGCCGAGGAGCTGGTTAATGACGATCAGGATGAGACAACTTTTGGAGTGTTCAATGAACTGGTAAATAACGCTACAAGGGAGAAAAATAACACAGTGACTGAAGAACTGGTAAATGACGTTATAGGTAAGACAAATGACGCATTGGTCGAAGATATGGTTTATGAGGGCTACAGAGACGACGAATACGCAGTTGCCAAAAAGATGTTTAATGGCGGTCTAGCGGAGACTCATTTTGAAGTGGCCGAATAACCGGTGTATTACGATGAAAGGGAGACGACTTATTAAGTGGCCAAACAGCTGTAAAATAACGAAAATGGCGGTAAAACGGTAACAAATTACGAAAATTTTGAACTTTTGGAGAATGACAGTCCAGATGAGAAAAACACAGAATCTAATAGCAACGTGTATTATGCTGTAGCCAAGTAGGGTGCACATACACAAATTACTTCCAAAAAGGCATAAAGCATGAGCATGTGTTGGTTTAGCGTTAACTCTATATGAGTGAGTTGTTAAATTCCTTAGTCACAAATATTGAATATGTCATCATAAGGTGTGATTTTTCGAAATAAACCACCGACAAATAATATTGATTTATCTCAAAATTGTCTGGATAAAGCTATCTCTCGCAGAACAATGAAGTCATTTTGTTTATTTACATGACGTATTGCGATGTTTGCCGTGGTTTTTTTTCCACCGTCTGCTTTTTTCATTCGTTTTTTTTTCAAATAAGACAGAAACATGTTTATAAGATCATGGGATATATCGAAAAATAGGTTAGTGTTCCATACAGAAACGTTTATTTGCTCGGTACGAATATATCAGCAAATCGCGAAGGCTCGTGATTCGGGTATTCTTCGCATCGCTTTATAAGCGTATCTTTATTTAATACTAACCTATCTTATTATTTATATAAGATCTGGCACGAGTTTTAATTTTAAACTATGGTTTAAACGCTTTTCGGAATATTTGTTCATGCAATTAACGAACTTCTGCGAGCTTTTGATCAAATTCCATGGCAGTTTGCAAAGTCTTTTTGATCACAGGCTTTTCAACAAAAGAAAAACCATTTAGTTTTCAAAATAACAAGTAAATTAATCCTAAAATAGTTTAAGGAGGTTAATAATTGTATTATCATGACATGTTTATCATGCGTGTATCTGTTCATCGTAATATTGCCATAGGTCAGTCAAAGAATTCATTGAATTGTTATGTTGTACATAATTAATATAAAACATATGTGTATCCTACAATGTCTTCAATAGACGGAATACGAATATAACCATGTGATAAAAAAAACTATACTTTAAGCTAAATTACGTTGTAAATTAATGGAGTAAACATTAACTTTTTGATTGTTACATTATGTTGTATACTTATTTAATTATTCAAGTGTATTATTCTTAAACTGTATAATTAAACTTTTTTCTTTTGAAATGATTGAGCGTGTCCTTATATAATATACAACAGTA
This sequence comes from Dreissena rostriformis, assembly GCA_007657795.1. Taxonomy (NCBI): domain Eukaryota; kingdom Metazoa; phylum Mollusca; class Bivalvia; order Myida; family Dreissenidae; genus Dreissena; species Dreissena rostriformis. Next base: position 25,097 of record VMBQ01002089.1, on the reverse strand, counting down.
GCTTTGTTCTAATTATTGCTTTTAAAGGGAGTATATAAGATTGTGTTTACGAAATGTTCGGTTTTGCAACAAAAACGAGGAAACGTGTTTGTATCTCGGTCAACTTTGTCCTTATGAATTTCATTAAAGTGAACAACATTTTTTGTATGGTGGCATTAAAAAGTAGTTAAAAAATTGTATTTAATATATCTCAATCTTATTTATGCCTTGGGTCAAGATTTGGAAAATTAAAACGTTGTTTGTGAAATCGTTTATATTCGCTTCAAATAACGTCAAATCATTCTTTGAATAATTTGGTATTATTTATATCCATGTATTCATGTTATGTTCATATGGCTATGAAATGAGATATTGTGTAGAGATATGATATGTGTCTTGTACTAATGCAGTTCAACCACGAGCTTTTAATTCAAACTCAACTTAAAACGGGTCTCTGAATCAAAATGATACTTCTGTTGCTATTAAGCTAATTCCACATGACATAATTCCTATGTTTCTGAGCTGTACTAAAACTTTATATTGCTACCTTAGCAACCAATTAGATTTCATATTTTAAAGACCACCAAACGCTATATTTTAGGTGGTCAAGAACCAATGAAACGATAAGAAGTAGATCGCAATATTACTATGATTAAGATTTATACCATACATTTTTTTTGTAAAGAAAGGTGTTAAAGGCAGATTTTCTTATTGTGCATAATATAGTGTTCTGTAATTTCGGTAATTTTTGCGACTATATACGCTTTGAAAGGTATTATTTTCTCAATATTAAACCAACGCATAGATATAAACGAGAAATGTTAAATAAGATAAATTTAATTCAATGCTGTTTAAATCAATGAATTTCAAAACACACAGTTTACGCCGATACCGAGAGTTTTACTCGTATTTGTTGCTGAACAAAAATGTGTATATGTGTCGTATGAAAATATTTGCATAAACTAGTAGGAAATGTCAAAACAATGTACATGTCTTTTGAACATCAAATATTCGATTTTGCTATCCTGTAACAATTGTTCCATTGAAAGTGCTACGTATGGTTTTAATGCTTTAAACGGGTTTAAAGTATAATAGCTCCTACCTTAGTCTTAAACTTTTGTTTCGTTTAAGGCTTAATATTTTTAATCCGAATCGATTAAAAAAGGTATGCATAAGCTTCCTACTTAATTCGTCTTATTTATTAAAATAAAGCAATATGATATGTAGGTAATGGTTATATAAAAAAAAACAGGTTACAACGTTTGATATGTATAACGATGTTTTGTTTTAACAGTATATCTGGAGATAGTATATACTTAAAAAAACACAATTTGGATAAGTTCTTATTTAACATTTATCGTATTATCCTTTTCTGATCATACTAATTTATTTATGTTTATATATAAGACATTTTCACTGATTCTCAGTTTTATATATTAACACTGAATATTGCACATAGTGTACATATATCTTTGCATGTTTTTATTTACTTCATTATTATGTTTTCTATGTTTTGTAACAATTTTGTTTACCATTGTACAGCCTTTGTTTGTTTATTTCCTTAACCCGTTTACAAGAATCATTCTATATTATTTAATTATAAAATGTGATTGCTATACCACAACGTTTATTTTGACATTTTTCAATGTGTAAGTCATTCCTGATGTTGAATCATTTTTTTAATATGTGACTTTAAAACAGCCTAGTTAAGTGTCCCTATACTATTGTTTTTTTTATATATATATATATATATATATTTCTTCTATCTTATGTCCATTTGCACTTAATGAAAGCCAGTTGTGTCAGCCTCAAATATAATTAATTGCGTAAACCATGGATATTTAACATTCTCTGGGCTTCCATTGATTTGCGTCGCAATGATGATTCAATGTTCATTTTCCAGTCCTGCGACAAACGATCAAAAGTAAAAAGTAACTCAATAATAACTGTGTACGCAGCTGCAGTTAACGGTTTTGAGTACCATGGGGCATCGTTGTAAGCATTTTAAAACAAACGAAAATATTTATATATCGATTGTCATTCACTTATTAACTGATTCCTTCGTTGTCTAGTCGCTTTTTTTAAGAATGTAAATATTTAGTTTGCCGTATAACATTATGTTCGAAACTTCATTTTCAGTTAATTGCTTATCTAGTTTTTATTGCGTTCGATTGCTGTTTATTTAAAAACAAAATTTCGTTTTTCAAATGCCTGAAATATAAATAACATTATATCTTCTTTAAGGAAATAAGACTTTTTTAACATCAGACATGTTTTGTGCATGTATTCGAACTGAAATAAAATTTAAAAACAGTAATTATTTGTTAACCATGAAAGTTTGAACATCCACATAAAACATTTATATAAAAACACGATTTGATAACAATTTAGTAAATGTTACAAGAATAAATATGCTATACTAGGCATATAATTCAATATAATTAAATGTGTTCATAGTTATAATGTGTTTAATTATATATTCCTTAATGTTTTAATATTTTGGGACAATTCTCAAATATATGCATCCTATGGTTTTATAAGAATAATGCAACTTCAGAAACATTATCAGGAGAAAACCTTGTATTAATACCCGCTATTTTCTTTTATAAAAAAGCGATTGATCATTACAGGACAAAACACACGACGCGACATAAAACATAAACAATTATTAAATCTGGGGTCACCACCTTGGAACGATCAATTGAAAATATTGGGGTTTCAACCTGTTAAATGGCATGCATAGCCCCACATTCGCCCAAAAGGATAAGCATAAACTTTACGACATTAAATTACAAAAGTCATATCAGTGGTAATCAGCCAGTCAATAGAAGTGGTAAAAGTTGCCGCTTGAGGCAGGTGGCTTCTTAAGTCAGGGAACCGCTGGTTTTATGTCTCGTGACCGCTGTACAAAGTGCAAGGAAAATGCTGACCGCAGAGAGCAGGTTACCGTTAATTTAAATGCGTACCATAATTAGACAAATGTTATTTGGAAGATATTCCCGTAACTATCACTTCGTAATACAACGAACCTTCTCAACACCAAAGTATTTGCTTATTGGCAGTTGGTCGTATTATAATGTCAAAGGCGGTTGCCGCATCAGAAATTATTCCCGCACAAATGACGAACAACATATGATACGACGCCATAGGTTCCAGAAAAACAACGCAGATCGATTTGAATGTTTGCCAGAATGACTGCCTTGCGGCGGCTTAACACGAGTGAAAAATGGTGTTTGTTTGCATTAGGAAGGTGGCCGTTTGACGCGGGTGTAATATAAATGATTTTCGTCTCGAGGAATCTGAACTGATCGCTTGCGCCAGGTGACAGCTTAAGTCAGGTGACCGCTGAGTCAGATTAGACTGTACACATAAATACACCGGAACTGATTTAATATGGTGCGCCCGCTTTGGAACGGTCAATGCAAAAATAACATTGTTCATTTCATCGGTTGAAAGGCATGTAGGACCACACACTAAGCCAGGCTACATGTTTAATCGTAAATTACACAAGTGTAAATACGAGTAAAAATTAACATTATATCATCGTAATTAAAATTAAACAGCAGTAAATCATATTATAATTTGAATTAAATTAAATTCAAATTACTAAATAGTTTGTTACCCGCTAAAGCAACAGAATTTCCATGTTCTGATACACGATTAAATACATCAAATAAAAGTTTCAGATAATCTCTTCTTGTTGACCTTATTTCAGCATTTAGCATCAACTAGTGAAAATGTCATATCATCGTTATGCCTCTGAGAAAGAACCCGTATATCAAAGTTGTTTAAATGTCATATTACATAGCTTGAATGTATATGCATAGCACAAATAACTAACATTCTGTATAATGTCAGGAATCATTCCTTGAATACTAAGTAACTTCATAATAAATCGCTTATTTAAATATTGTGCCATAATTGTTCCTATTTGGTAACAACATGTTGCGTACAATGTCGGTGGCTTAAGCTTAAAATGTCAATGACATTCGTACATGCAACTAGGAAATATATGGGATGATACGCATATTGCAAACAATTACTTAATCATTCAAACGCCCCGACATTAAAGGTCAAGGGCACACTCTTTAAAAAAAAAACTTACATTCTTGAAAACGGAGAGGGCACGTTGGCGACACGCATCTAGAAAGTCGTAGTCATGTTATTATTTTTTATTAAATAAATTAAGTATTACATTAAAAATGTACATAAATGGCATATATATATACGTGATTAATGAAATGTGATTCATAATAACAACACATTATATAACATCAATATGACATTGAAAAATGTTTAACATGCCATCATCAAATCTTATTTCTTTTTTTAGTGCAGTTTTGAATTTACTTAGTGTTTGATCTATGTGGAATAT
>VMBQ01002089.1:0-17050 GCA_007657795.1 Dreissena rostriformis | reverse complement strand
GTTCTGAGAAAACTGGGCATAATGCTTGTGCGTAAATTGTCATCCCAGATTAGCCTGTGCAGTCCGCACAGGCTAATCAGGGACAACAATTTCCGCTTTTATGAAATTTTTCGTTTAAATGATGTCTCTTCTTAGCGAAAATCCAGTTTAGGCGGAAAGTGTCGTCCCTGATTAGCCTGTGCGGACTGCACAGGCTAATCTGGGATGACACTTTACGCACAAATATTTTGCCCAGTTTTCTCAGAACACGACACTTATGTGTATGAGTATGAATTGGCTAAAATGAATTTTAATCAAATACAAAATGGAGTTTATTTTTGTTTTCAATTTCAATTTCAAATCAACTTGCCCCAGAAAGTTGCAATTCCGTTTTTTTTCTAGTTTTCATACAACCATTATGACTTGAAATGGTAATTAAAGTAATACTTGTATGTATTTCCTTGTATTTCATTTCGATTTGATACGGTAAAATGTGTAACGTTTGGAGCTCCGTAAAATCAGATTAACCCTGTTACACTGTTTAGTAATTGGTTCCTTAACATAAATAAAGGGCCACGTATTATAATAAGGCTTCTCTTCTTCTTGCACAGCTCAAGTTTCACTTCGTTTATATTTGTTTATGCAATAACCATTAAGTTTTACGTTTTATTCAACGACGAATTTTACCAACATGTAACTAAAATGCTAGTTGTTTGATTGTGTTTGTAACAAATTAAGTTAACATATTATACACAATTTATCATGCATACAGCAGAATTATATTAGACATGCCATTAGTTAAACAATGCGTGTTGAAACACTACCATTTGACCGTTATGAATAAATATTGTTCGAAGCTTCTCCAACGTTATTTACGTTATATCAATACCAAACAATAGTCACGACTGTCCTTTGTAATCTATAATATATTAAGCATTTTCTTTTGAGTTTTTAATTTAAACTTTTTTTTTTATATATCTTAAAACAACGGAGCATAATAAAGTAACACACACTTAGGCACGATGGATTTCAAACATACATTGCGTTTAAACGTTTATTTTCAAATACGACTCGAAACGTTTGAATCGTGTTTTGTTTCTTTTAAATACATCTCATTAACCACTACGCATAATAACCTTTCTGTACTATATGTTATGTACTGTACTGTATGTAACGTACTGTACTGTACTATATGTACTGTACTGAATGTACTGTACTGTATGTAATGTACTGTTCTGTATGTAATTAACAATACTGTATGTAATGAACTATACTGTATGTAATCACCTGTACTGTATGTAATGTACTGTACTGTATGTAATGTACTGCACTGTATTAACTGTACTGTACTGTACTGTACTGTATGTAATGTAATGTACTGTACTGTATGTAATGTGTTTTACTGTATGTAATGTACTGCACTGCATGTAATATACTGTACTGTATGTACTGTATTGTATGTACTGTACTGTATGTACTGTACTGTATGTAATGTACTTTATGTAATATACTATACTGTATGTAATGTACTGTACTGTACTGTACTTTACTGCACGTAATGTACTGTACTGTACTGTACTGTACTGTATGAACTGTACTGTACTTTATGCAATATACTGTACTGAATGTTCTGTACTGTATGTAATGTACTGTACTGCATGTAATGTACTGTACTGTATGTTATGTAATTTACTGTATGTAATGTACTGTATGTAATGTAATGTACTGTATTTTATGTTATGTACTTTATGTAATGTAATGTGCTGTATGTAATGTTATGTACTTTATGTAATGCAATGTACTGCATGTAATGTACTGTAGTGTATGTAATGTACTGTATGGAATGTAATGAACTGTATGGAATGTAATATACTGTATGTAATGTGGTGTACTGTATGTAATGTAATATACTGTATGTAATGTAATGTACTGTATGTAATGTGCTGTACTGAATGTTATGTGCTGTACTGAATGAAATGTAATGTACTGTATGCACTTCAACCACAATCATAGCGATACTTGACCTAATGATGTTGTTGACGTCATATGCATTTAGGTTGTATTTGACTACAATTGTTATCGACAGAAACCGCATGTTGAAATAAATAAAAATTAAAGTGCCTGATAAACACATGTGTTGTCGGCCTTTTACATAATAAAAAAGCAGTTTTTAATATATAGTAAAAAAGTTTCCTTTCAAGTTGTTTTTGCCAATTTAAACATCCAGACGATTGCCAATTGAAGTATAAAGTAAAAATTCCAGACGATTGACACAAACCAGAAGACGAAAGTGCACAACTGTTATTAACTGTTATTTTCTATATCCGCAGACAAGTCATGTTTTTGAGTGCAGCAATTTTATAAAAACAAATCTGTGCATTCAAACGAATATTATATTTTCCGTTTTTTTCCTTGAAATTAAAAAAATGCTTCAATATAAACTCATTTGTTTTTAAAGAATCAAGTATATCCACAAAAATGTTGTTGGTAGTTTGCATATGCAAATAGATATGGTTAAAACATGCATAGTTATTTTGTTCTTTTTAAATTGTAACCAAACATAACATACACTTATTTTTTTCTAAACGTTGAATGATATTTAAGTCAGAAAAGTATATTACATACCTAACTCAAGCGAGTTCGAGTGTTAATGTATCAAGTTATGACAATCATAACATACACCGTACATGATACTACAAAATGTCATTACCCTTAAAGACATATTAATTTTGCATAGTGTTAATCTTATTGATACACGAGATTTAACCCTTCGAGCGCTGGAACCGGATTTTGAAGGCCTTTGCATACAGGTTGGATCCAGATGAGACGCCACAGAACGTGGCGTCTCATCAGGATCCAAACTGTTTGCTATTCTGATAGTATTCTTTGAAAAAAAAATCAAAGAAAATGCTAATTTTAGAAATTTAGCAGACAACATTTTAGCAGACGACAAATTTCCCAGCATGCGAAGGGTTAAACTAAATGACGCTCGGTATACCGTACATACTTTTATTTACGTAACATGTTTTCTTTTTTGCTGTTTTTTAATTGTCGAAAATAAATTCTGGCATTTACATTGATTGGTCTGAACACACAAGATCACGCAAATATGTCGAATTTAAATGGATACATTTTCTAAACGTGTTAGGATAACAAGATTATAACGGCATTCCTTTACATTGTTAAGTGTTGATTGGACAGATTTTTCCAATACCGAAGACTAATTGCGCACGTGCTGCGAAACATGTTTGTTCTGTGTTTGCACAATTTTTAAACCAAACAAAAGATATTACATTGGCAAGACCTAACGAAACATTTGAAATATATTTATATCACCAACTCTCATAATGCATGTTATCAATGTCATACCAAAAGAAAGGAAAGCATGATCATTTTGTGTATTTGTCTTTCTATGATACCTTTATGAAGTTTAAAGTGACAATTGAGAAGAATGGGTCTAGAACACTCTTTATCTAAAAGTATATTTTTTAAACTGGAATTGATAGTGGAATTGGTAGAGCCCATAAAATTTTTTTTCCATTTCGGCGGATTAAAATTACTTATTAAATTAAATATCAAACGCATACTATGGTAATAAATGACATGTTGATACGCTCACTAAGTTGCCAACAAACACATACGCATCAAAGCCTACATTCAACATCGTGGGCGGTAAGAGGGAAGTTATTGAAGGCATGTTGCATTTTGTTGATGGATGTAGCTGAATTATCAAAATGATCAAACGTAATTCACACATCAACAATATACCGCTTATTCATATTTCGTATTTAGCACGCCTGTGTTGATGTTTGTTGTCTATTTTTCTGTTTGCTGTGTGCGCGTGGTTCTTTGTTGTTGTTTTTCTGATCCATGTAAATCTTAAGGACATGATATTATTAAGTGTTTTCCAATATAATTTTAAAATGAAGAATACATCTTTTATGAATACATAAGGAACTTTCATGAAAATTATTAACAAAACAACACATTGGTTATACTTATATATAATATATAAGTATAACCAACATTTATAACATTCAAAATATGTATTTTATTCTGTACAGACATCAGGAAAATATTGTGTTCGGCTAATTATATAACATTATATATAATATATGTCTGATTCTGTTCCACCAATTAGTATACCATATTATGTTTCTAAGCTTTAGCAAAAACCTGAAAGATCGCATACGCATACAAAGGTGTCATGTTTTTACTGCTATGTATGATTCTGAATTATCACGATGAGCTTTAATGTAATTTACTTAAGTGAAATAAACTATTTGTTCTGTTCTGTTCTACTATGCTCACACACAATTTAGCATCTTAAGGATACTTCTACTCCACACCTTTAACAACACTGTCAAAAGTGTTCACACATCAGCATCACTTATTCGAAGGCAGGTGGGTGGGTGTTCGCCAACTGCAAACTCAAGAAGTATTTAAATTATCAACAAGAGTATTTCGCAAAATTTCAAAGGCGACTATACATACCATCTTTTAAGTTTAAATAGCTAAATCAGTTTTGCTAAATTGTCTTCCTATGGTGCATACACGTATATACATACTAGTATAAACTAAATTACATACACTCTGGTGATTAAACACTCGTATAAGAGTTCTTGGATAAAATATTTGTAAAGTATTCCATGACATACACATATAATTAATGCACAAGTACTAAACAAATACCTTAAGTAATAACGATTTTTCTTTGCAATTTCGTCAGTGTGTATAAACGCAATCATATCAATTACAAATAACGCATAAAAATCGTATACACTTATTGAAGGCTTACCATTTAATATATTGTTATGAGCTGGGTTTTAAGTACCAACATTATTTACCTTTCAAATACTTGTGTGTACAGTTACATTCGTTTGGTCTGGTGTTGTAACAAACATAATCAGCAGAATATGCACATGAATCTGATAAAACACAGACCCGCTAACATTTAAATCAAACCATGTTTGTTATTTACCATTTTTGACCAAGAATCCTGCCACTGTTCTTTCTTGTAAAGTTGACTTGAAAACGGTCCGCTCGGAAAAACACTTTCACTTGAATTATCTATGTTGAACACTGATTGACTGAATGTATATGGTTTAAAATAACTCTCCGTGAAAGTTGAGTACACATATTTCGCTTATCCATGCATGTCATATGAATACCTTCACTAGTTAAGTTGTTATTTGTAATTTTCACTGAACATTGTGCTGTCATTCGGCATTGTCCGCCATCTTCAAACGATTGATTGCGCATGCGTGAAGGGAAGAAGTTCTGGCAATTGATCGCTGAGAAAATATTTTGTTCCTGGAGTTCCTGGCCTCTCCTTTACCATCTTTTTGGTTTATTAGATGTAGTTTTTGTTACTCACTGCAACGAGACCACTCCCGATAAATTCTGATTNAGTGTTTACTCTACTACACAGACGCTTATTTTTAGACATTCAGTAAGGTTTTGAGCTATTATTAGCAGTTAATGTATAAATGTATCTAAAGTTATAGTCTGTTCTATCCATTTGTGAGTTTGTAAAGTCTATTTTGATCATTAAGTTGGTATCTTAGTGACATTCTATACTTGTCCACATTCAGTTGTTAAGACCAATTAGATTGCAGTGGTGGACAGTTTTTGTCCACTGTGGTGGACGGTTTTGTCCACCAGTGGACAGGTTTTGTCCACAGTGGACAGATTCTGGCCACCAGGAAAACGCCGGGTATATAAAGGTGGACAGTTCTTGGCCACCAAGCTCATTCCAGTCAGAACACTCAGACAAGCAACATCTATGTCGATTTTTCTTAAATAAATAACTTCCATATTAATGTAAAGTGGCTTTCAAGCGTTAATTTATTAAATATAAAATATGTATAGAGCTTCAAAATAGTAATTTTGTTATATTCAACTAGTCTAGTTAAATTCAAGTGTTTCATTGTTATACTCACATGCTATATGGACAATTGCTATTGAAACATATTATTAAACTTCTTTATGACTATTCTTACGCTACCATATTGAAGAATAAATCTTGAAGAAAATGGTAACTGGACATTGTGTTGTGAATTTCGACTTTAGCGTAGTGCGTAGCGCCTACGGAGCGCTACAATATTAACAATCGTGGTTATTTGTCAACTTAAAAGTTTCGTACTAGAAANGGGGGGGGGGGGGGGAGGGGCGTACATTTTTTTTTCATTTTAAATCACAGTTTTTAGCTTCATATCTTTTAATTGTAATAGGTTAGGTAGGGACGAAGAAGAGGACGTATATTTGCACCAGGTAGGCTACTGTATATGTATATACCCTTTAAATGAATACGTTTGTCTCTAAGGTATTTGTGCTTCGTGATTTTGGTAATATTTAATTGTAAACATGCAAGCATATTATGTATTTTGAGATTAAAGGGTGTTCGAACATCAAATCTCTCAAAGGGCACGTAAGTGAATTACATATTTGTGGAAGGTTTTCATGCAATTACTTTTCAAACCCGTTTCGACGTCTACGATATTGAAAAAGAAAACCGAAGGAAGCAAAAATACCGTTCGTAGAACTAAATGGGCGTATTCATTAAACAAATATACATATAAATTGGCTAAACGGGTTAAAAAATACGTCATCTGCTTACCAAAAGGACAAAAAAAAAAATCTTACTCAACCACAAGCATTCTCTGTATACGCATGCCGTCCGCAACCTACTTGTTAAAATTGCGTCTGACAAAGAAATGAATATGACACTGCTATGATCTGTAAACAGCAGACACTTCACTTGAAGATATTAAATCAAAAGTTGTAGTGATAAAACTCCATAAACCAGACTTTTAAGACAGACAAAATTAAACTCGATTTGTCAATACAGATAACAGATGGCCGGGTAATCTATCATCATGGTGTCTCAATTTGTCAGACCTGTTCTTCAAATTGTCTGTTGCATGCACTAATTTTATGTTTTATTGACTCTCAGACATGTATTTGTTAATGCACATGGCAAAATGACGACTTAAATGATAAACTCTCTGATTAAAGTAAGCATATTATCTGATGACCTGTCTGCGGCTTTTTAAAAGAGGTCGGAGTACATCAAGAAAGATATGGTTAAATATTTGTATGTTTTTTTGTTCATTCGAAAAGGTTAAGAATTGTAACTATGATAAAATGTATTCTTTTCCATTAATTTAAAATTATTATTCCAATTATTTCAATATTAATGTAAACACGTATAAATTTATAAGCCCATGTAATGGAAAGTTTACTTTGCGTTTTCCTTCGGCTAGTGTTTTTAGAAGTATGCTGTTCATATTTTGTTTGACAAATCACTAATATAATATGTAGTTATTTCATGCATATTGTTTTTGCTTTCTATTTTCTTTGTACAGTTAAACATCACGATGTATTTCTAAAAAATGAATAATATTTTATTTATAGACAGCTCGATATGTTGTAAAAAGGTTACGCGATTTAGAGGACCAAGCGGGGCAACTCTGTGTCGTGTGAAAAAAGCAACGGTAGTTACATAAGAACATAATTATTAAATCGGCAGAATATTGGATCATTGTGGGTGTGCATCTTAGCAGCAGCGCTTTTAATCTGCTTGATAAAGTGGGCGTATCTGACCTCTGTGATACACACAGTGAATCTGCCGCAATCATTATCTTCGAATAGGGCTATGTTTTGTAGAGGCTATCTTGTTCGGAGAAAAACTACATGCAGGCGCGGTTACCGGTGTATTGATATGAATGTAGCATTATGCAAGATGATTCGTGTGGTAGCCGAGTTAATTATGTGAATTATGACCTCCTTGAAAAAGCGGGGGTATATGCCCGTCTATCAGTCGGTGTGATGGTCAGTCGGTCCGTAGATTATTTGTTTCCGCACGATATATAGACAACGCTTTGACCTACAACCATCTATATTGTCATGATGATCACTTGGGAGGAGAGGAAAAAGAATTAAGTTCAACTATAAAAGGTCAAGGCTGTTTCAGCCAGTTTATTTAACAATATAATGATTTATATTGCTGGCTGATTTATAACTGCAGGGAATTTACTTCGTTAACAAGACATGCAAGTTTTTCGAAATACTTAATGTTTAACAAACATCTCTTGCTATTAAATATATAACATCAGATAATAAAAAGTGCTGAGCTTGTTCAAATACTTAACACTTACTGATATGTTACATGTGCAATTTTTTTTTGTTTTAATTATTACATGCCTTTCAACATGCAATGCATTCGTTCTATACATTAAACATTGATTATTCACATAACACATGTTTCCCGTTTTGTTTGCTGGAGACCGTCAAAACTTCATTCCGACTTAACGTACTTTTTTCAAAGCACATCAAACGAATGTAAATTTTAAAAGGATGCATTTCCTAAACAAATTTTGAAAACACGATTATCACGTCATTATCACGTCATTATCACGTTATTATCACGTCATTTTTACACGTTGTTTGGTGTTGAATTTTTCACCTCTGATGTCTTAGTACGCACATGCGGCGTAGCATGTGCATTTATATCTGCATCTCAACACGCTTTCAATGCGTTGATGGTTCAAGGAATAGCATCGCGTATGGCATAATACATATTTTGTTCTGTGTTGGCAAATTTTAAATCAAAAGAAGTTTGACAGTATCTTCATAATCTAACGAACAAATGCAGATAAAGACCGTAATTTTATTAGCTTTCATTAAACGTATATTTTTTATGTAATGTCAACAAACAAAATATGACGATTCGTTTGTTTGTTACGACACATGTCGATGTGTATTATCCAATTCTGCTTACAAAAGTAACGAAATCAACGGTAGACGTGGTCCTGTGGTATTATACAGGTCCCGATATTTTTATAAGACATGAAGTGAATTACATTTTCCATAAGCGCCAAATGTGTGAAATTAGTATTGTACAGAGACATCACGTAATAATGCCTGCAACATCATAATTAAGATATACGTAATGAGATTTATACTTAAAAGTTACAATAATATAGTTTAAATAATTATAATAATCATGATAAAAGTAATGTTAATAATAATAATAATAGTTATAATTATTATTATTAGCATTATTTTAGTAGAAGTATTCAAGGTAAATAAGTTACTGCCGGTTTCCTGAATGTAGATAACATATGACATGATTAAAATCTCATACAAACCACCTTAGTTCCTCATACCTGCTTCACCTTTTAACGTTGATACGTTTTCTACAACGGCGTTACATCCCATTGAGATTGTATGCACCGTAGAAAAATTATCTGGGGTATAAAATAGATTATATTTCATGATGTTAACCCAGATGCTCCGTTATTACTAACTCACCTGTATAATTCTGCGAAATAATCTAGTTGATAAATGATTATACTTTCACATGCAATGTGCGAACACCCACATGCCTTGGCTTCTGATAAGTTCTGTGACGATGTGAAAACTTGGATCACGCATTCGTTTGGCACTGCTGTTTAAACTGTAGCGAAGAACTTAAACACAAATAGTTAAAGATGTAGTGGTTGAGAAATATAATTTTGTATATGGTTCATGTCTTCCTTGCAATAAACAGGACACATATACTATATAGTTATAATAGACGAGCTAAACCATTAACTATGCATAATTTGACTTTTAAGACTTTTTAAAAAGGTGTATCGTTATGTTAATATGCCCATTGATTTTATATTTGTGTAAGCCGTGCCACATATTTAGATCCAGTATCTTGAGATTTAAACAACACGGTTGCGTAGTATTAAGTCAATCAGTACTTGTTCTGCACAGGGCACTGAATCAAGAGTGTCTTAATAAGCCTAAGGCTTTCGATGGACGGATTATGTATGACTCTAGTTTCATAATTTGTCATACCTGTTATGTTCTATGTCTGTTCACAAGCAGAATTTATGTATTTAATTGGCTTAACAATGATTCGTGGATTAATTCACATGCTAAATCACGAAATGCCGAAAGCAGTTAATATAAACTAAATAGCCAGCCTATCTCATGTGTCATTGTTTGTTTTGTATTTTGAAAGCGAAAGGGGGAGAANTCTTAATGAACACGTTTTACGACGCATGAATAAGTCGACTCCGAGAGCTAATTCTGTTACAAAAAGTCCGTGGAATTGAATATACGTATACAACATTATTCTTGTTTTCTTATATATTACGTATTATTAATTAGGAAACTAATTTTACATTAAATGGGATGGGACAAAAAGGGACCTTTCCTAATTTTAAGTAGAAGTCTTTAAAGAAAAAAAAAACAATATTGTTGCATACATACATCTTTAACACAGTTGAACAGGTATTTGACACAGTTTGACATAGTATCAAATGAAACAAATGTTTAATTGTGCTTTGCTTTGATCGTTCAATGGCTATCGCATAGTTATTCATACGTGTTCGTGTGTTGTGACCGTTATATGTATCTACACTGCCGATGCAACTGATGTTTCACGCTGTTTATATCAAACTGATTTCGTCTGATTATAATGATTCAGACAAGAAAAGCAAATAATAAATCTGTTTTCAACCATGAAATGACATAACGACCGCTTCGGTTCGTGTCATGAATTGAATAATGATTTCTGTTATAATACAGAGTATGGCATATGTCTGGCAAACATATATAAGGTATTTATTTGCTTTCGAGGTAATACCGTGACATATATTATCAGTAAAGTAAGAACACATTTATTTTCACTTACGCTTGCGCTGTATAGTTTATCACTTAACTGAACAAATCTGTCACATGAATTATTCTTTTTTTTAGTAATTTTAATCAACATTCCAGCACCATGTTTGTTTTAAATGAATATTCGTCGTGGATTTCTAATGTTACTTGTTGGGTCTGATACTGGTCTTACCAATCGGCCACGACTTTGAACGTCTTAAATTGGTTTGAGTTGTCTTGACGCGAGCAAAAAAGGTATAAATTAATTTATAATGCGGTAGAGACTCACAAAAAAAATGTCAAGGTAATGGAAAGGAAACGCAACGCAGAAGTGATTTCGTAAACAAGATGAAGTTATAGATTCATGCTCCTTCAAATGTAAAACTTTCAAAGGTGCACGGTAACTGTGTTATGAAAAGGATTCCTTTTTGATATGTAAATTTTGAATCACATTTGACTACGGATAAACTTGATCAAAAATGGTGGACTATGAAATTCGATAAAACTTTGAGTCTTGTCGATTTTGCAAATGAGCAGACGATTTTTTATTATGAACGAAACCAATGTTTAATAATGATTTGCTTTGATCTTTTCATGGCGGTTATCTCCTAGTTATTCATACGTGGCCGTGTATGTTAGAGGCCTTCGTTATGTGTGTAATTGTTGGGTTCTTAGTCACCTTCCAAAAAAGAAGGAACCTTGTTGTGACCGTAATATGTATCTACACTGCCGATGCAACTGATGTTTCACGCTGTTTTTATCAAACTGATTGCGTCTGATTATAATGATTCAGTCAGGAAAAACAAACAATAAATCTGTTTTCAACACTGAAATGACATAACTCCTCTTCGGTTCGTGTCATGAATTAAACAATTATTTCTGTTATCATACAGAGCATGGCATATATCTGACAAACATATATAGGGTATTTGTTTGCTTCGGGGTANAAAAAAATCTTATTATTTGAGTATTGAGTAGTTGAGATTTCATAAAATCATGCATGATCAAGAGAGCAACAGTAATTTTTTGCAATTTAATACAGTGTTTAAATTTGATTATGGATATTTGTTATTAAAGCAGTTTGTGTTTTAGGTGAACAGATACACCATGAAACACCAGGGAAAGGACCTGACTACTTACACAGATGCATATTGGGTGAAAGAAGTGTTGATCACTTGAGCAACAGATTTTGCAACTGCTTGTAAGAACTTATGTTTTGCATTAAGTGACTGTTATAATTCTTTCCCCTTTTAATGATTCTTTGTAATTCCGGTTTTACTAAAACATATGCATCAGAACACACCAAAAGTACAAATGTTAACACTATTTTTAGTTTGAATGTTAAGTTAATTTTAATTAGAAGTTTTAATTAAGAATTTTGATGTGTAGGGAATCCCTTTAAGACAAAGATTTTATAACATATCTAAATAAATAAAGAAACTTGTACATGCTAAAGTTTGGTGTATCCTGATGATTACCAGCCATAAGAGTTTCAACCATGACTGTCAGTTTTTTGTTATTCCAAATTATTTTAAGATACATTAGTAGGATTTCATTTTTGCACTGAAACTTTATATGTTCATTTTTTATTTACAGAAATGTTGATGTGGAATCAGTCAAAGGATTTGCTGTACCTGTGTACGTCTCTTCACTATGTGGACATAAAGCTCTACAGCTTGTTGGAGATTAAGATCACCATGTACTGTTTTAATGGAGAACATCTGTGAATATTTATTCTAACATTGGAAATTCAAACCTGAAATATAAATTAGAAAACATTTTCATGTACATGCTGGAATTTTATTTGAAGTGTTAAACTAAAATAATTGAGAATAATACTTTTTAAACACAAACACAGATTTTTTTAGTAATAATTGTGAAAACTTAAGAGAAATGAGTAATTAAGTGATGTATTTAATTTAGTGTTTGACCTATTTAATACCTAAACTTTGTTTTTATGTTGATTGTAAGGGTGATTAAAATAACAATAGGCTGATTTTAAGGGACTTATTCACAGATATAGGCATTTTTTTAAGTATGTCAGTAGTAGCCTTAAATTGCTAGATTTTTACCTCAAAATAGAATTTTTGAAGAAATAAAAACAACAGAAAAATATTAGTACCCATGGGGGTCCTTAAATTATTTTGCCTTTACCACTCGTCCATCTTGAATATTATATTTAAGCATTCATTTTATACTTGATATATGTGATCCATGTGAAATAGCAAAATTTAACAGAAATAACAGAATCATTAAAAATTATGCAATCATTACTCTTTATAATTTTATCCATTACACATGATGATAACTCATAAAATAGCTGTATTTTCAGTTTGAGTCTACATGTCTACATCATTAGTGGCATTTTGCTCCCTGATTTACAGTATTCTTTTTTATTTTGTATCTGTGACTAGAATTTGGAAAATGGTCATTTTTACTATCTGTGCACAATTCCCTTTGATCTGTATTCTAAGTTTTGTGATCAATAGAATGCCTTAACACCATTTCAATAGTAAATGATATTACGGGTAAGCACTTGTTAAACAATACGGCCGTAAAATTTGCAAAGCCGTCTTTATTGTATCTCAAATTGTGAAATGCAAGTCTGTGATTTTTATGTTTTCTACCATTTAATTACTTTTTTTTTGAGTTATAATGCCTTACTAACTATAAGTAAATGTTAGTTGTGTAAGCTTTAAATGCATTTACTTGTTTAGATAAAAAAATAACATATGAAAAAATATATTTGTTTGTGTTGTGTTGTACATTTGCTTCTATGGCAACCAATTTATTTAAATGATACCATTGTTATTTTCTACATTTTTAACACCAAGTTAACTCAAAATATTCACATGCATGTACTTTTCAATTATGTCATAAATTATAAAACAATATAAATACACAAGTCATAATAAAACAGATTTTTTTATAAACTGAATTTAGTTGGATTTTATTTTCTGAAAATAATGACTATTTCCAAAAATATTTCAGTCATGATGTTGGTAAAGCAATCTATGCATGTTAACTAAAGGTCCATTTTAATAGGGAACAAAACATTTATTTACCTACTTTAAGATAATTGCAGTTGGAAAAAAAGCTGATCTGAATCAAACACAATTTTCATGGAACGATAAAAATTATCACAGACAATCAAAATAGTGTTTCCGCTTAGATATCAACTAATGACTAAAAATCTATTATTGTTGTTCATTTGAAACATGATGATTTTCAAGCCTTTATAAATATGGTAAAAAGATGTTGAGTTGTGATATCATACTTAGGATCCACCACCACTGAATAAAATCTGCAGAGAACGAACGTTTATGAAACGGGGCCAATATCCGGATTTTTGTTTAGACTTATTGGGGGAGAAAACGGTATTCCTCGACATGTGCGTACTCAATATAAGGTTGTTCAAGAAGTTGTCCGTGTATAAGGGCCATGTCCGTGCTCAATACCAATCGTCAAAACCAATCGAAACTCAACTTTACCTTGAAAATAACGCCATGAGCAATCGAGTTATCCATTTTTTGGTCAACCTAAATGCGTCCACATGAACAACTGTTACTAAAACAGTGCTAATTAGTGTGAAAATCGTGATTATATTGTCTGTCCGTGTACAATGTCAATTGACGGTTCAGGAAATCGCGAAATATTCCATATTATTCCATCTTCACACTCAGACCAACCAGAGGAAAACGGTTGATACTCGCTGAAACCGCTTCCGGCTGGCCATATCTTAGGCGTCTTCCGATTAAAAACAAGTAAGTAATAAGATAGATGTACCTGTTTGAACACTCAATTTCGGCATCGAAGCGAGAGATCGGCGGCCATTTTTCTCAACTCTGACCACGTGATTCCCCGTATTGATCAATTACTATTTTATTGTTTCAACTGTGAAGTGTAACACCAAAGATAAACATAAATCTTGATATATGTTCCTGATTTCTTCATATCACTAACAATATTTATAGTGTTTTTTTTTTCTCATAGTTAATTTATTACGGAAGATATTGTTTAGAACTCTTATGATAACAGAAACAATAACAACACAATCTATGTTTATCTATTTAAATTTAAAACACCGAAGTTGATTTATATGTGATGAGTGAAGAATTAGTTTTTAATAATGAAAGCAAAACCATATGATTGCCTGAGCAAAATATTGGTTTGTATTGAGATAGCCGGCAAATATATATTTATTTCAATAAGCAAAACAATGCGTGTCATATATTTCATTCAGAATGGTTATATTAACTATATCATCGTGTCATTAAAAAGTCGCGATAAAAAATGCACTGTGAGCGTTATCAAAACTGTGCAATAAACTCAACCGAATTTAGATTATGAAATATGACGGCTATATTAAAAAAACATGATTCTAAAATACAATTCAGATTCGAATCACCTTGTTTCACAAAAAAATTAATCAGACATTTTTTTTTAAGGTTCAGTCATAGAACTAGAATATCGCCCAAACCTTTAGTTTCAAAAGAAAAACGTAATTAGTTTAGGTCCTTTAACGAAATTTGGGATTTCTCAATGATCTATCTTTAAAGCGCAATTATTATTTTTTTACTTTCGAGCAAAGTGAGTGAATTATTGGTATTTATTAACATTATGGTCCATATATGAGCAGATGCATTTCTTGTTAAACTATTTAAACAGATATGATGCGTCCATTATCTGTGTTGCACACTGCACTATAGTATACCTCACATACATTTCTTTCTTCTTTGCGTATAAAAACTACTGAGGTCCTTTCTTTTGAATAATGTCCGGTAAAAAGATGCGCACGCATCTTGTCAGCGGGCACTATTCAATATAGCGCCCGCTAATAGTGCCCGCTAGAATGTTGTGCAAGTTTCACTATGCAAATATGTTTCGGTTACCGTTTCATTGTTAAAAATCTAAATAATAAACAGTTTAACAGCTATATTCAATGTTAGTAAATGGTTACATATTGGTGCAATTTGTTTATTTCAATTGACATATATTTGCTAAATAATGTTCGGTATACTATACGAAGTAGAAAACCTCACTTCAGGCCCAATGGCAGAATAGTGACAAGCCAGGCTTTGGTGCATATACTATCCGTGGCTGCCTGACTGGTCACTTTTCTTTCATGGGGCCTTCAGTGAGGTTTTCTATTTCTTAAATATTGCATAATTTAAAAATGTAAGTACACGTTTTTTTTCGGTTCATACACTGCAATTTACTTTAATGACTGTTTGCAAATATAATAACTGACAATACACACATCACAACACTTAGCTTATAAAAATGATAAAAGCCAGTGTCACTCGCTTTGAACGCTCAATGCACAGGATTGGGGGTAAACTGGATTAAAAGCATGCCGAAATTCGCATGTAGTCCAGAATTAATAACAAACGCGCCCATGCAAAAGAACATTGACATAAAAAACATTTGAATTGCCATTTCAAGAAAGTATTTTGTAAATAAGAATGACACGTTAGAGGGACACTAACTGAATAATAACTCTAATACACACATGCTATTTCGTTTCGCAGTAGATTAATCAATTTTAGACGAAAGTACATGTGTTATATGATATATTATACGATGGAACAGTTCTGCTTCAAAAATAATTTATTTCATAAGAATAAATGTCGCTGCCCATCAACAAGCAAAAAAGACTTATATTGCAAATGAAGCATTGCTCTTTACTCCTTCTGTATTGTTGACGATGATGTAGTGCTCTGGAATGATTTGACGTTTGCAGCTAATCAATAACGATCTTCCGAATGATATTAAAGACATATTGAAACCGATTGGGTTTTCATTGAACTGCCGTTATCTAAAGGCTGCAGCTGAACAGATAAGAAAAGTTAATTGGTTACAAACAGATTCCAGAAGACAACGCAGCGGTTCACCTAAGTTTCAGCATATTATTATTGTGTGAAATAATAGCAATTATACATCAATTATTTGTAATTGATTAATTGCGGAGCGATTCCAGGAACGTATTCTCAAGCAAAAATCAATTGTGGAAACAAACTTCAACAAGAACAATCAATGACAGACAAGCAAATATAAGGGAAAAAAAAAACAGATTTAATTCAATACTTTCGTACATAGTGTAGTTGCGATATAATGATCAGAAACGAATACTACAGTTAGAATTCAATCGCAAAGTTGTCACTAGTTGCATTTTAGGCCAATTGTTACAAATTACTAAATAACTTTTTTTCAGTACTATTTTCCCGGTAGAATGTGGAACATTTATAATGATCATAATCATATTGACACACAATATTGATATACTTATCCCATTGCGTTTTTATGCGCATTTGAAAACAGTGTGATGTCAAAGCCAGATTGAACTTAATTATTATTACATGAACTATTATGACTTATCGTATCCCGGTATATACATTTCTCATAAGCAAACAGA